>JAUEKW010145734.1:0-10435 GCA_032274785.1 Ajuga reptans
TATTATTATTATTATTATTATTTTAATATATTTAATACTATTATTAATATTGATATTATGGTTTTTTCATAAATTTATATTTATATTTATATTTATATTTATATTTATATTTATATTTATAATAGTCTGACAATACTAGTGAAATTAGAAAATCGTATAACAGTTTTCGTTTGTTTAAAATTTAGAGTTAAATACTTTCTGTACTTAATTGTTTTCTTTAAAAAAAATTGTATATTTTAATTTGAATTAATGTAAGAATTAAATTTTTGTATTAAAACAATAACATATATTTTTGAATATCTTTACGTAGTATGTAAATTTTATATGTTCAATTTTAAATGGTCAATAGTTATGTCTGATTGTGATGCAATAATTTAGGTTAATGGGGATGGTAGTTACAAATAGACTGCTATGGAACGTGGAATAGTAGTTCCTATTGAAAAAGAGGTCAGCTGAATATTCTCTCTCTAAAAACAACTCTTTCTCTCACAACCCAAACCCTAATCCTTTCCCCTCCCCCTCCTCCTCTGGGCCGCCGCCCACACCCACTCCCCACCATTGCCGGCGACTTGTTGTCGCCGGCTCCCCCTTCTCTCTCCTGCCTTCCCGTCGTTGATGATCTTGAGCGTACGTTCGCATCTTTTGTGATTTTTCAATGATTTTAGCTTGACGGTGGTGGCCCCGAAGACGATGGCTCCCCCAGTTCTCGTCGGAGGTGGTGATGTTGGCCCATTCAGATCTCGTCGGAGCCGGAGGCGGGTTTCCATCCTCCATTTTTTTTTGCGGTCCTCCGACTCGGTACTTGACTGATCTCGCCTTGGTGGTTTGGTAGAGAGGTGGGCGGTGGTGGAAGCAGCGGCGTCGATGGGTTTGCTGGTGTGGGTGACTTTGGCGGTCCAGTGTCTGTTGGAGGGGGAGAGCTCCTTTTCTTTCTGTTTTTTGTTTTTTCTGTTTTTTTTTGTTTTTTTCCTTTTGGCTTTTTTTTGGGCTGTTGTGTTGTGGTGGCTTCTGTTTGAGCTTGATATTGATTTCCTTTAGGTTGCTTAGCATCAGTTCAGGTCAAGATTAGGTTTGAGAACTTGATATTGATTTCCTTTAGGTTGCTTAGCATCAGTTCAGGTCAAGATTAGGTTGAGACGTTTGTTGCATTTCCTGCAGTTTTTTTTGTTTTGCAGTATCCTCTTGTAGGGTCTGTATTCTCCCTTTTTGGGACCTCGTAGTCTTCCCTTGTGGGAGTGTTCGCCTTTGGCATTCTTGAGCCCCAACTTGCTTGTTCAGTTGTTTGGGGTTTGTTGTTCCTGTGGATTATCTCGATAACCATGGGTGCAATTTAGTCCGTTGACTACGCCTTGTAATTACTTTTGAGTTTTTAATGATAAAGCTATCGTTTATGGAAAAAAAAAATTAGGGCTCCTTGGCCATTGGTCTTGCAATTTTTGGACTTAGTATGAATATTCTGTGAATATTTTTGTTTTCTGGACTTATTTGCATATACTGTGTATTATTTGATGGATTTTTGGAAAAAGAAAAAAAAATAGTTTTTTTGCTTTTTTATCCATCACAGCCCTATGGTTTGTTTTTTTGTTCAAAACTTACATGTCTAGTTGAGTGATTGTAAATCTGAGCATACCATTGGAACCGAATTGGTCGATTTAGGTGGGTAGCCAAAACCATCGGCTGAAACCAACGGCGTGGCGCATGTTGGACGCGCAGCTTGGGGCATGGTTGTGGGGTGGGTTAGCTAGGGCTTATTCAGCAGGTGAGTCAGCACATGTGGACCAATGGTATGGTGCCACTTGTGCCACGTCAGCGTTGACATGGTCAACGGTCCACGTCGGCTAGTCATTGGACTGCCACCGGACCGCAGCCAGACCACCGCAAGGATGTTGCCGGACCGCCGCTGGCGCATGACGGCGTGTGGCGGCACGTGGAGGTACATGGCGATGCGTGGAGGCACGTCTTGGTAAGTGTAAGGTGCGTGTGGGTGCGTGGTGGGTCTGAGAGGCACGTGGGACACATGTATAGGCGCATATAGGTCATCGAAGGAATGTAGGTATGTGTATAAGGTGTATGGAGTAGTATTTGATTGTTATGTTGATATTTTGAGGACATATGTGCCATTAAAAGGTCTTTGTGAATAAAACTTTCAACTTTGATTATTCTTCTTATGCCATGTGGGTCCTTGAGATAGTGGGAGGCTGGAAACAAGTTCCTAAAACAGTTGTGAATACTTGACTGATAATATAAATGCATTGCAACCGGGTTTCTTTTGGCGTTATTAAGTGTTCATGTATTTTACTTTAAATAACTTGTTTTGAAACTGACCTTCCCATTCTAAAGGCGAGATTACCAATGCTCAGAACAAGTTGATCGAATTATGGTATTATCAGATGAGGCCTGAGCACACACTTCCCGGACACTATTTGGCATGCTCAAGATAGGGACACACCTACGTCTCCTAAAGACCAGGAAAATGATCCGCAACTGAGTTACAGTTGGCCTCTAAAAATTTATGGCCATCCTCACTTTCTAAAGACTGAGAAAGGTTGGATGAAAGCCTTAGGAAGGCTTGATGAGCATAACAAGACTGTTAGCAATGGAAATCACGTTCTCATTGACGGGCCTAACATAGTCCAAGAAATTCTTGAAGACTGGAAAACCAACATAGGCAGGTTTGCATTGCTAGGGATGAGTCCTAGTTTGAAGTCAGCGAACTTCTCCCTTAAGGCTAGACTGTCTGGGAACAGTCGACATAAGAAATATAGTTTCTGATTCTCTAGCTCAAATCAAGTTTAATGTTGGCTCACAACAACATCTCTTCGAGGAGATAAAGAGATTTGAGAGATTATCTAGGAAGAGTCATAAAGAGCTTAAGATGACTCGTGGAATCTGATGTTTTTATGTGTTGAGTCTTGAAGAGTCAATCCTTTCATTGTTTTTAGTCTTTTTTTATTTCAGATTATACATCAGTTTGGTTGTGGTTTTCAACATCGTGGATTATTGTTGGATATTTTTTATGATGTTTAATTGTTCATGCTTATTTGCTGTATATTGCATGTTTGAGTGGGAGTTTTGGATTATCTTATCATGTCAAATATTCAAAATCTAAAAGTTTTATGTTGTTTAGCTGAATCCATTGTAAGGAAAACACTAAGTTTAGTCGATGGTTAATAGCTCTAAGCTATTTTTTAAAGATGATTATGTGTTGGATTATGATAGATGTCATTTGGATCAACATGAAACTTTACTGTACATAATTATTGTATTGACTAATGGTCACTTTTTATAATTAGACCATTGCAGCAAAATCCATTATCGATGATTTGAACAAGGGTGACAAATTGAATGGCGATAACTATAACACTTGGCGTCATAAGATATGGTATGTCTTGGATGACCAAGCCACGTTGGAGACAATAGACCATGTCTTGGCAGATGTTGGTGCTGGAACTAGAACTCAAGGGAGGAGAGACCAAGAGGCCTACACAGTGTGGAAAAAGAAAAATTCCACTGCGCGTGGGATTTTGGTGAGCTCAGTCATCGATGACATGCTCTATGAGTGTGAGAAATACCCATCTACTCACAATATCTGGGTATATCTAGGTGAGAAGTACGGTGTAACCTCGATCACTCGTTTCAGGTAGTTGACCATCAAGTTTGATACTTATAAGAAGCAGGCTGATCTCATAATCAGGCAACACATACGTGTAATGTCTAACATGATCAGGAAGCTGATGGAAGCTGGGCATGCTCTTTCGGATGAGCAGCAGATCCAGGCACTGATCAGGTCACTTTCCCAACAAATTGGAGCACTTGAGGGTCAATCTTACCCATAATGATAGCATCAAACCTTTGAGGCTACTGCTCGTCATGTTGAACTTGAGGACGAGCGGCTCAGAGCTGCAAGGCCTGTCTCACGTGCTCTAGTTGCTGAATCTAGTGTGAAAACGTCTTTGGGCTTTAAAAGTAAGAGGAACTAGAAAAAGGGAAATAAGGAGAAGGAATGCCGGTGAAAGTTCACAGACCAATGCTAAGAAAACATGAAAAGAAATGTGAACAAGAAGAAGAAAGATAAGAGCAAGATGAAATGCTTCAACTGTGATAAAATTGGTCACTTTACACGTGAATGCTCTGAGCCCAAGCGGGACAAGGTTGATCTTTCTAACTCTTCTGTGAGCATTATGTATGTCTCTAGTACCGTTTCACTCGCTAAATCTTATCCTTTGTGGATTGTAGATTCAGGGGCTACGGACCATGTGACTAGAGATCAATGAACATTTGTAGATTTCCGTCGAGTTCAAGCAGGGACAAGATGGATTTATGTAGGAAATAATGCTCGAGGTGAATTCAAGGGTGTTAGGACTTGCAAGCTCGAGTTGGCTAGTGGGTGCACTCTAATCCTACATGATGTCATTTTAGCTCCGGAGATTAGACGGAATCTTACCTTTTGTTTCTGTTCTTCTTAGTTTGGGTTATGAATTATTATTTCAAAAAGACAAGGTTGTTGTTTCTTTTGATGGTACTTGTGTTGGTTTTGGACATCTCTTGAAAGGTTTCATAGTTTCGGATTGTGATAGAACTACATATGGAGCTTATGAAAATGTTTCATGTTATAATGTTAGTTCTTCTAGTGTTGCTATTATAAATGATAATATTTAGCATGCTAGACTAGGTCACATTGGGCAAGAAAGGATGAACATACTAGTGAAAGAAGGGCTATTGGGTCCTCTTTCTAAAGTCTCTTTGTCTACTTGTGAACATTATTTTGCCGACAAGATGACTAGAAAACCATTTGGTAAAGCAATCAGAACTCAATTCCCATTGCAATTGGTTTATTCTAATATGTGTGGCCCTATGAGTGTAACGGCAAGACATAAAGCTTATTATTTTATTACTTTTATAGACGATTACTCACGCTTTGGTCATCTCTATTTAATTTCTCATAAGTTCGAGGCATTAGATTGATTTAGACGCTACTTGCATGAAGTAGAAAATTAAAAGGAGAGGACAGTGAAAGGACTAAGAATGGATCGAGGATGTGAGTACTTGTCCGAATAGTTCAAGGAACTTTGTAGTGAAAAAAGAATTATTTGACAACTGACTACACCTTATGGTGTAGATGAGAGAAGGAATAGAACATTATTGGAAATAGTAAGATACATGCTAACACAAGCAAGTGTGCCAATCTCTTTTTGGGGAGATACACGGCTGACTGCTACATATGTGCAAAACAGAGTGCCCTCCAAATCAGTTAGTACGGCTCCTTATGAACTTTGGTATGGTAAAAAACCAGACCTTAACAACCTTAGGACATGGGGGTCAGCAACCTACATACATGATAATCAAAGTCAGTATGCTAAACTCGGACCCCAAGGCAAGAAATTTATCTTTATAAAATATAGTGAGCTGTGAAAAGGTTATGTGTTCATTAGAAAACATAAAGATATTGCACTATCTGAAATTGAGTCAAGAAATGCTACTTTCTTGGAGAATGAGTTTCCTAGCAAGGGTAGCATTAAGAATACATAACCTTTGTTCGAAGCTGATGATCTTTCAAAAGTGAGTCAAGAGGATCACATCCCTTTCGATCCAAGTGGGAGCGATTTAGCTAAGGATGTGGATATGGATCTGAATGAGAGTGATTCTATTCCGGATGACTTACAGCTTCAAAAAACTGCTAGGAAGCGTGCACCAAAATGTTATTTTGACGTGGAGGGGCAAGCACTTATCATGTCTACAAGAAAGAAGGAAGAGTTTGAAACTCTATCCTTTGCATGTTCAACGACATTAGTGGATGAAGATGAGCCTAAGTCCGTAAAAAAGGCTTTGACTTGTCCAGCCAAAGACCAAGGGAGAGTTGTAATGGAAGAAGAGCTAGAGTCGATGAGGTTAAACAAGGTCTGAGAGCTTGTAGATCTTCCTCGTGGACGCAAGGCTATTGGGAACAAATAGGTTCTCAAAATAAAAAGAAAGGCCGATGGGTATGTGGAAAGATATAAGACCCACTTAGTGGAGAAAGGTTATACCCAACAAAAGGGTATTGATTATGAAGAAACCTTTTCTCCCGTAGTGAGGTTTGCCTCGATTCGCCTGCATCTAGCAATAGTAGCCAATATGGATTCGGAGTTACATCAAATGGACGTTAAAATTACTTTCCTCAATGGAGAATTGTAAAAAGAAATCTACATGTAACAACTAGTAGGTTTCGTTCTTTCAGGCCAAGAGGAAAAAATTGTAAATTAAAAAGGTCCATTTATGGACTAAAGTAATTTTCTAGACGATGGTATTTGAGGTTCCATAATATGGTTAACTCAAATGACTTTGTCATGATAGATGAGGACCATTGTGTCCATAAGAAGCATTTCAATGAGAATTTTATAATTCTATCTCTGTATGTGGACGACATACTATTGGCTGGAAATGACAAGGAGTATCTGGATGCCATTAAGAAAATAGTTATCCTCACACTTTGAGATGAAAGACATGGGTGGGGCAGAATACGTACTTGGTGTGAAAATCCATAGGAATCGTTCGAGGAGAATGCTTGGGCTTTCACAAGAAGCTTACATAAGCAAACTCCTAAAACGATTCAACATGGAAAACTGCAAACCCGTGGATACTCCTGTGGTCAAAGGGGAATCACTTAGCCTTGATATGTGTCCTAAGACTCAACAAGAGAAAGATGAAATGTCACAAGTACCATACTCCCACACAATTGGGAATTTGATGTATGTGATGACGTGTACACGGCCCGACATATCATATGTCGTGGGTCTAGTTAGGAAGTATCAATCGAATCCGGAAAGAAAACACTGGATCATCGTGAAAATAAATTTAAGATATCTGAAGGGTACTGCCGACTATTTCCTTTATTATCAAGGAAATAACTTATGTCTGAAAGGATACACTGATGCTGACTGGGGGTGGTGATGTAGATGAACATAAATCCACTTTCGGTTATGCTTTCTTGCTCAACAATGGCACCATCTCATGGTGCTGCAAGAAACAAACTTGTGTAGCATTGTCCATAATGGAAGTTGAATTTGTGGCATGTGCATCTGCAGTACAAGAGGCTATTTGGCTAAAGAGATTCTTGAAACATTTGGGAGTATCGCGCACTCCAACAATGGCAGTGGCGATACATCGTGATAACCAAGCTATCATAGCCTACTTGAAAGATCCCAAATTTCATAGAAGAGCCAAACATGTACATACAAACTTCAACTTTGTAAGAGATATCATAGAAAAGAAGGAAATCACGCTGGAATACATCTCTACACATAAAATGGTAGCCGATCCCTTCACTAAACTCATTCACAGGGAGGTTTGTGTGAAATATGTTAGGGCATTAGGGCTACGTAGGAGTTTATAATGATGTAGTCTTTAAACTTGAATCTCTTTATTGTTAATACTATTTGATCATCAATACAATGTTGTTTATGTACATGGAACTTTTTTATTGTTCCACTAAATATATGTCAACGAGTTATTAGCTTACTCGCACAAGCAATTCCCTCTTACATTTGGGCATGTGAAGGGATGAGATTACTAGATAATTGAAATAGATTTTGCAATAATCTATTTGAAACTCGTATGGAGCCAAATTAAGAGTTTTTGAGAGCTCACTGCTTCAAAACCCAAGTCAAAACAAAATTTAAAGACATACGATCTTATGAGAAGAGAAGAATATCATAACACATGCTTCATACCATGTGTGGTCTTGTGATCCATCAAGGTAATGAGAAATGGATCCTTGTTTCTCATTATGTGTGAGACTTAGAGGTTTTATTGCCTCGTGGGTGCCCTTAAGACTTTTTGCTAAACTATGAGCATGTCTCTTAGTGTTGCTACTTTAGCATTATACCAATAACCACGATAAAAATACGGTCATGCATGCGGCATATTTCTAGGAAAGCAACTATGGGATAGTTAAAAGGTGCTAGCAGAAGGGAAGATTATCTTTTATTTACACATTCCCTAGTATCCTTAGACCAGTCAATTGTGTCGAGGACATGATTTGGATACAAGAGGAAGTCGTATGGTCATATATTCTCTCATGAGGGATAAGAGATATATAGACTTATGTAGATAGAAAGTTATATGGGGTGCATGTCGAGTTGTAGATATCTTTCGGTAAGCTAGTGAACTTGACTCGGTTTTAGTAGTTTTTATGCCACCTCAACCTTTATAGTTGGAAGCATACAACTATTGCCAGTAGTAGTATTTTAGATATCAAACCCAAAAAAGGATTATCCGAGAAAATCAACTAGGTCAATTACAGAGAGAATGAGTATTGTGTGTGGTAACAAGCATAAAACAACAATCAGAGAAAATAGAGATAAAAAGGCGATCTCCCAAGGTTTCAGGTTCACCTAGCCCTTTTCATGGGGTTGCTATCTAATGGGTCACATGCAATTCGAACGTGGATTCTAATGGAGAGGTTGTCAATCTCTCACTAAACACTCCCCCAAGAATGCTTCTCACACTCAATCTTGGGTTGGCGAGCTCTAAGCTACACGATTCCACTCTTAAGATATGATGAAATAATTAAACAAGGTCTCAAAGGGAAAGATAAATATCTACATGTGTCCTTGGGGTTCAATAAATAAATTATCTAGGGGCTAATACACCACCTAATTTGCTATGTTAAAGACCGACACATGCAAACATGATTTATCAACAAATAATCAAGGCAAAAGCATCCCAAGATAATGATTCTATCAAACCCTTCCCACTATTCCACCTCGTCTCTCACTCCAAGAGAAAATATAGTCATGATATTGTAATTTTGGGTATAAGATAATGAAATCTAAAACCCTAACATACAAATAATCCCTCAATATCATGAATCACATCTCAAGAATCAACAAACCCACATGACTCACACATAAACTCCATAAAATAACAACCTCAAGGCTTGGGTTACTCCTTAGCCTTGGGAAATCTAAGAAACTACTCACTAATCAGCATAATAACAATAATAAACAACATATGAGCAAAGTAGATCATCATCGAGCAAAACAAGAAAATAGGCGAAAATGAAATGTGCTTCAAAAATTAAATAAGAGCAAGGAAAAAGGAGAGAGAAAGAGGGAGAGATAGAGAGACTAGAGAGAGAGAGAGAGAGAGCGTGACATAGAGAGAGATTAGAGAGCGATAGAGAGAGAGAGAGATAGAGAGATCCGGAGATAGAGGGAGAGAGTAGAGAGCGATAGAGTGAGAGAGAGAGTAGAGAGAAAGCCAGTAGAGAGAGAGAGAGTAGAGAGAGAGAGAGTGAGTAGAGAGTGATAGAGAGAGAGAGGGAGAGAGTAGAGAGAGAGAAAGAGAGAGAGTACATAACGATAGAGAGAGATAGAGAGAGTAGAGAGCGATAGAGAGAGAGAGAGGGACATCGAAAGAGAGAGAGAGAGGGAGAGTAAAGAGAGAGCTAGGAGAGAGAGAGAGAGAGAGAGAGGGAAGGAGAGAGAGAGAGTAGAGAGCGATAGAGAGAGAGTAGAGAGAGAGACTAGAGAGAGAGATATAGAGATAAAGAGTAGAGAGCGGCAAAGAGAGAGATAGAGATCGAAAGAGTAGAAGAGAGACAACTAGTAGAGAGCGATGGAGATAGAGAAGGGAGAGAGAAAGAGGAAGAGAAAGAGAGACTAAAGAGAGAGAGAGAGAGAGAGAGAGAGAGAGAGAGAGGGAGAGAGAAAGATAGAGAGCGAGGTAAAGAGAGTAGAGAGCGATAGAGAGAGAGAGAGTAGATAGAGAGATAGTAGATATAGAGAGAGAGTAGAGAGAGAGAGGGAGAGAGAGAGAGAGAGTAGAGAGCGACAGAGAGAGAGAGAGGGGGAGAGAGAGAGAGAAAAGAGACCGATAGAGAGAGAGATTAGAGAGAGAGCTAGTAGAGAGAGAGATAGAGATAGAGAGTACAGAGAGGTAGAGAGAGATATATAGATAGAGAGAGAGAGAGAGAGAGAGTATAAGAGACAAAGCTAGTAAAGAGCGATAGAGAGAGAGTATAAGAGACAGAGCTAGTAAAGAGTGATAGAGAGAGAGAGAGAGAAGGGAGAGAGAAAGAGGGAGAAATAGAGATACTAGAGAGAGAGAGAGAGAGAGAGAGAGAGAAAAAAAGAGCGAGAGAGAGATGCGAGAGAGAGAGAGAGAGAGAGAGAGGGAGAGAGGCAACAGACAAGAGAGAGAGAGAGAGGGGGAGAGAGAGAGAGAGATGAGAGAGCGATAGAGACAAAGAGAAAGAGTAGAGAGAGAGCTAGTAGAGAGATAGAAAGTAGAGAGAGAGAGAGAGAGAGAGAGAAAGAAAGAGGGAGAGAGAGAGACAAGAGATAAGAGAGAGATAGAGAGAGAGAGGGGAGAGAGAGAGAGAGAGAGAGAGAGGGAGAGAGGGAAGAGACAAGAGAGAGATAGAGAGGGGGAGAGAGAGAGAGAGATGAGAGAG
>JAUEKW010145754.1:0-10432 GCA_032274785.1 Ajuga reptans
ATGTGTTCTTAATTAATATGATTGGTAACCAACAACGATTCAAGGGATGGAAACGAATCAAAGAACAGAAGTTCGAATGGTCTGTCTCGGCCGAGACCTGTTGTTCGAACTAGTCTGTGGGCATTCGAGATCTATCTCGGCCGAGACCAAGTGGTGTGTCTCGGCCGAGACGTATTTTTCGAAACTTTGATGGCGTGTTCCTTCAGCATGCCTTCAAGGAAACTAAGGCGGAGGCGCAGCAAACTATGACGGTGGCAGCGGACGCACGGACTTATGGTATGGCGGTGGCAGCGGATGCACGAACTAAAAATATCGCAGAGGCACATCAGGCTGATAGTGTTGTGGGGGCAGCGGCGGCGCTGGTGGTTGGGGAAGAGGTGCCAATTGTATAGGTTATGCAGTGGTTTTAATTTTTGTATTAAATGTATTTGTTTTTCACTTTGGTGAATAGAGTTGTGAGAAGAAATTTGTCTTATTCGTGGCAATTAGATGTCTATCATATCACAATAATTTTTTCTTGGCACACCTACAAATGTATGTCATGATTGAGTGCAGTATTGTAAATATTTTTGTCGTCGTAAATTTATACGAATTTTTGTTTGGTTTTCATGGTAAATTTATAGGACTATCTTGGCACACTAAAGCAACTTAGAATTCTAGTAGAGCTTAGGCATTCATATTGAACTATGTTAAATTCTATATACCAGGAAGAGATCTTGTCATATATATCTGTCTCACATATTTAGATATCTTGAAGTAGATGTGTAGAGTAAAGTCAGTGCCTAATAAATGTCTACAGATATGTGTGATCTACATATGTACTTATGTTGATTTTTGTGAAATGTAAATTCAAATTGTTGCTATTATTAATCTGATGTAAAGTATGGCGTAAACGAAAGGATGTTCTTTTAAAAAAAGTTATTCCGTTTAGTGCATTCGACCGCTCTTGTTTTTTTGAAGTATTTGAGTCGCCGACGGGAAGCTTAGAATTAATAGTATGTTTTGGTTTAATTTAACAATATCCACTTGGGTTTTATGCACTACAATTACATTTGACCAAAAATTCATTTTGTAGCATATGAATTCATATCTCGGTATTGTAATGTCTGACCTTGAATACGCAAAAGTGGGAGTTTCAAATCATAATGAAGACAAATATGTGATCATAGACACAGAATTCAGTGTGAGTAATTCGTATTACCATGAACCTGCCACGATGTTATATGAATCTGCCACGATCATTATTTTTATTGCCACGAACAATTATTTGATAAGTTGCATGTAATAAGTTGATAACATATGAGACTTTGATCCACATACATATGAGGACTTCAGCAAGGAGGAGTTGAGAACACTTATTTCATATGTACATGGCGAGAGACCAAAATGGAGAAATATGAAGCCCTGGCCTGACATAAACACGGTAAAACTTCTTATATTCAATAAATTATAACAATATAAATAAATATATTAAAAGTTGATAATTGTATTATTGTTTGCTTCTACCTTCAGGTTATTGCGATTTATCAATTCGTTGATCACTAGATTTGTTGCAAGAAAAAAACATGATCCAAGGGAGATTGTATTACACGACTCACTAATGCACAAATGGACTCCAGAAATTGAACTTGAGAGGCTTCTCCATTGCCTTCCTCTAGCTCGCATTCAACCTGCTATCTTGTATCATAGTCTTATTTGGGAGGAGAGGGCAGATTTGAGCCCAAAGCTACATCACTGGAGAGTTGCTGCCTCCCCCCCCCCCCCTCCGATCACTACTACAAATAGTATGCCAAGTCTAGCAGTGGCCTATATGCATTATCAACAGTCGGTGTGCTTTTGAGTAGAAAGGTATGCAAGTCAAATACAGAATCTTGTATGCAAGGAAGTTACAGGGAACACATTAAGGAGACCATCTACAACTTTAGTACGCCTCCTGATACTCTACACTGTAGCATCCCGTTTTGTCCTCGTCCTCCGAATGATGATAGCTATTTGACAACATGTAAAGCAACATCTCTCGTATCATCAGTTGTTAGAAGTTTGAACTAGTTTTTTTTGGCATAGTTATTAAAATATCTCAAATAATAATACAATGAAAATTATATTTTAATCTCTCCATTATGCCAAAGTTACTAGTATTATTTTTGTAGCAGTGTAGTTACATGTTCTATCTCGTGGCAGGTTTACTTTTTATTTTTTTTCCCATATCTTGTGACATGGTTAATTTTTTTGTTGATGTAGTTGGTAGCATGTTCCTTTATTATATGATTGCAGATTTTGTAGCACCATACTTATAGGTGATTATAAATTTCGTGGCAGGTTCTTTTTTTTTCTTTTTTTTGTTAGAGATAGTTCGTGGTAGTAAATACAACTGTGCAAAAATAGGTAACTACCACGAAGACTATCAAGGTTTTAGCGAACACCTATAATGAAAAAGGATGCCCAAAAATATTAACGTAGAAAATAGTAATGAAAAAATAAAATTGTGCTATGAAATACAATTGTGCAGAAATTGGTAACTGCCACGAAGGGTTAGACACTGCCGCCAAAAATATTAACACTGAATATAGTCATGAAGAAATAAAATTGTGCCACGAAATAAAATTGTGCATAAATTGGTAACTGCCACGAAAGGTTAGACACTGCCACAAAAAATATTAATAGGGAATATAGTCATGAAAAAAATACAATCGTGCTACAGTTTCAGCTAAAGTCTAACAAACAAGGCACACCAATTAAACAAATATCACTTCACTTCTCATTCCCACCATTATCACTCAGAGAAGCACCAACATCAACAGTCAAATTAGTCCAAGGTTTTGGAGGGCACCTATTTGCTCTATGGTCAGGTTCACGATATTTCTAGATGTCCTATTCCTCTTCAGGCATCACAGTCATATTAGTTCCAGTAGCACTCGATATTCTTCGTTTTCATCCATATCAGCTTGTACAATTTTGTGTACAACCTCCAACAAATCAAACTGAGCCATACCATCTTCTGGAATTCGAACGTACTCCTCATCTCTATTTTTGTAATCGCCATTTATCCATTTTCCACCAGACACAACCACAACATGTTGAGTGCTCATATATAATAAATTTATCCAAAATACAATAGAGGGATAAAATAAGTGCAAGACAAGTAATTTTCATATCAAATATATCTTCCACGTAAATTAAAACATGAAAAGGGACATGCCACGAAATGCAATTTTGCAGAACTAGGATACTGCCACGACGATCCAAATTATGCCACGATTGCAGATAAAAAGTAGCATAATATACATAGCCACGAAAGACATGTATGTGCCACAATAATAAACAAAATTTACAATGAAAAAATTACCACGACAATACTGATTGAAACAACATGCGAAACTGTACTGCCACAATAATGATTTGAGAAAGAAAACAGAAGCAGTAATTCAAATCCGTAGAAATAGGGAGATGGATGAGTGATAGACAATGAGGATGAACATAGAAATGCACTTAGGAAATTGACAATTAAAGAGCTGCACAATTACGTTTGTCATTTCACTCACTCCCCACCCCTCCAAACCCCCACCATAGATAAAAAATTATATATATGAATTTAGCATCACTAGGGTACAAAGAAACAAGCAACACTCACTTTATTGAATGGAGAAACTAATGAAGTTAGTATCCACCAAAACACGGTATAATGACCCCAAGGAAGTGTTGTACTTGAACTAAATTGCAGAAGAAACTTGAGGTCTACATTAAAAGTTAATATAACACCAATTCCAATCCTATTTATATCTTTGAAATCAAATAAATATAGCATGTAATAAACGAATTAAAAAATTTCTAGTCACATAAGAAAATGGTAGCTCACACCAAATCCAACTGATTGGGGGGATGAGTGATATATAGTAAGGATGAGTGATGAAACTTACACATGTAAAATTGGGGTAATGGATGAGTTTGTGAACAATTATTTGACCAGAATTCTGATAATTGTAAATTCTAGTGAGAGTGGCACCGACTCAGTTGAACAGCGGTAATGTAGGGCAATATACAAAAGGTAATACTGTGGAGAAATCCTACCACAATGGAGGAATAAGAAATGGCATTTTTAATTGGGGAAGAAGAAATGGTGTGGGGAAGAAAAAACAGGAAGAAAATGGTGTGGGGAAGAAGAAAGGGAACAAAAGTAGTGTCAGATTTGAAAGGGGAAGAAATTGGCGTAAGATTTGAATCTGGGAAAAAAGGCAATAATTAAAAGTAAGGGCATAATAGTCTATTGACGTGATTGAGTATGAAGGGAAGGTAAATTAGTATAATTTTACAAGGAGGTTAAAATCTATATATTAAAAAGGGGAATTCACACACTCAAGTCTTGCCACATCAGATTTTTCAGGCTCTATGGTAGCGCCATGTGTCCAGCAAATTTGCCCTTCCATTAGTCATAAGAATGCATTTCTACGATCCTAACTTCATCTTCATAAGAGGCGTTATTTTGCATCCCTTCAGATTCTATTTCTTAAGAATAGTCTCTTCCAATCCTTTAGACATTGTAACAAACGCCACATTTGAGTAACACTAAACAATCACATAAATGAGGTGTTATTTTATTTCACAATTGTATTATTTATAACTATTGCACAAAATATTAAGAGTCACATGGGTTTTATTACAATGCATTTAACTATTAGGAAAAGCAAAAATCAAGAAGTCGCATGGATTTTGTTTCTTACATATAAAGCCTGATCTATGTCCAAACTAGCATGCAAATCGGAAAGAAACAGGGCGCTTGATTGTCATGAAAGACTCTTTTATCATCTTGGTGACTTTTAAGCGTAGTAATATTAGATGATGGATGAAATCCTAATTACTTTTTTTTTTCAGGTTTGGTATTTTCCATTTAAAGTTTATCAGATACCATCCCAGTAAAAAGCAACAAAGGTATGCATTTGATCAATACGAGCTGCTAAAGCAATTTATCTTAATATAATGCTAATGCAATTCAATTACTTCAATGGAGATGCAACAATGTTCATGAAAAATGGATGCAATGTTTGGAAGTTAGCTCTCCAGAGCAAGAACTGTATGCGTGAGATTGGAACAGATTGCTCCTCCATCAAGAACAACAATGGATGTTTGTGGCGAAGTGGACGCACTGGTGTCGAGATCATCATCATCGTCAGTTGCAGAATAGGTGAATGTGGAGAGAGAAATGCTATAACTTCTTTTGTGTTGACTTAAGCAAAATCTGGGATAACAAGCTACGAGCCACATGCGACCAAAACAAAGTTCATTGAAAGAAGTCGTGTTCATGGGCTTTGGGTTTGGGTGAGGATTTACACTAAATACTAAAGCTATGAAAAATAAGGGTAACTTAATTGTGGGTCGTTGCATCTAAATTTTGTAATGATAAATAGGAAAGAATGCAACTTGCAAACCTGATCATGGTTTCTTCTCTATATTGTTTACTTTAATTGTTAAGGTCAAAATTGGCTTATTATTATCGAATATTTAGTTTGTGAAGATCGTCAGATGAGTTATCGTTCAGTTTGTTGTTTTAGATATTTTACCTTTAGATAATGCCAAACTAAGTGATTAATTTTAGGGTCAATATATCTGCTTTAGATAAAGTAATTTTACATATTAGCTTACACAAATTACTAGAGATCGTAACGTTATGAAATCATTCTCAAGAACAAAAAGAAACCCGTGCATCGCACGGGCCTCAACTAGTTAATATATAATTTGTGGAAAAGATCATTTCCACCACTTTTCACTTAAAATTATTAATACTTTACAAGATGGATGAAACTCTATTACTTTGTATCAAGTACGTACTTTATTTCTTTCATGACTTTTTACTTTATTATATTATAACAAGATTAAAGTTTCCTTTATTTTTCATGTTATGGATATAAAATATGAAATTTTATTATTTATAACTAATGCAAAGTAATACATTCTATCGTGCATCGCACGAGTGGACTACTAGTAATATAAAAATTAGATCCACAATAGGCATAAACGCCATACCACAAGTACAATCAGACTGGTTACCAAACATAAACAGAAGCGAGATAGTGTATAAAACTCCATATATCGATATGCAAATAAAGGAAATAGGTATAATAATCAATCCAAAAACATTTTTCAGCAGCCACAACACAAACATACGTCTTGGTTTACCTTTCTATGAATGGGGGGGGGGACAAATTGAGGATCGGACAAACTCAACGGACTCCGAGCGTCCCTGGTGATCCAACTTCCTCTTCCTCTTCGGCGGGCAACCTCGTTCTTCGCCAAGAGAAGTATATTGCGGGCACAGTGTATGAGGGGTGTGAGAAACCCTCACCATTACAACAGATATACATAAATATAACTAGGTGAACATAATTAATCAGAAAGGAAACACGGAGAACACAACAAAAAACCACAAAATAGCAGCAAATCACAAAACCAGACCAGCTTTTCAGACTACACAAGGACTAGGCATGTGTGAACAACCGGGGGGGTTTAACCATTCACAGTTGGGAGCGTGAAAGGCACATATCAGAGAATATATTATCTGAAACAGTAGTATACGCCCTCGCACAGGGAGTAATGGATGAAATATGGGTAGTTGGGAGGTAATAAAGTTTCGCAGGAAAGGGACCGAAAAACCATTTAATTCAACGTTAGATGGCTAGTAAGAGAAGCCGTTAACAAAGTGAAACATCACCACAACAACCATTACTAGAGAGGAGACATTACTGCTTACTCACGAGAAAGGAGAGAAAAATTCTCTTTCTTCTGGCCGAAGAGACAACAAGAGAGAGAAAATAGCAACCATTGTGATGGAGGCGTATGGGTGTGTGAAGAGTGTCAGAAAATAAATGTAGGATTAATGAAATTTAGATGGGGTCGAACCCCATCACATTCCATTGAGTCCAAAAAACGGACGGGTCCATCCCGCATCTAATGTGCCTAGTCCAGAACAAACATTGCCTTTATATGACAAGCTCGATACTTGTACATTTTTGCCTTCACACATTCCATAATATCACAATGTACTAAGTGTGATTGTCTTCTCTTTGAATTTTGATCCCACAATTTACTTCTTACATAAAGATAATAAGATATTTGGGGTATGATGTGTACTAGAAATTTTATATTATATTGGTCGATAGTGGTTTATATTTCTGTATTGTACGAAGTAATATGTAATGATTAAACTGTTCTTTGGATTGATAAATTATATTATGGTTAATTGTAAAGAAATACACAACTTTTACCTCCCTTACCCTTTGCATTTTAGTCATATCTTTTTTAAATTTAAAATTTAATGCATGACTTTTTTGTTTTTTTTTTTGGCACTCCAATTGCACAACGTGACTTTTTTAGATGAAATCTTGATGATATAACCCCCGGAGTTTGACACCCGCTACCACGGTGTAAACAATATATATCAATATATATTAAATTTACTTAAATAAACATAATTTATAACGTATTCAATTTATATATTTAGCTCTCAAATGTTGTTGTCTTAATAATTTGAATTGAACTTTTTTAGCTAAGTGATGTGGCTTCCTCTGAGGAAGTAGGTATGAAGTTTCGGGTGCCAAATCATCAAAAATTATTATCATGTATCAAATTGCAAAAATTAAAAAATTCATGCATTAAGTTGCAATTTTGGAAATGATATGATTAAATTGCAAAATATGGTTAAAGTCGTGCATTTTTTGTGCAATTAACCAATTATATTATTATATTGTAAAAAAATTGTATAGATAATGATTGATTTATTATGTAACTTAATTCAAAAGATAATTGAGATTTCGAGGAGAGTAAAACCTTGGATGGAGTGTGCCACCTCTAGATGCAGATCCTTGTACAAACATTTCAAAATACTACTCCCTCCGATTCATAATAAGTGGCGTTTTACAATTGATTCTCCCTAACTTGCCCTTAATTTTTCAGCTTCATCAGAAATCTATCTTGAGGAATTAGAAAATTCAGTTCGGATCATATGTCCCAAACTACGGTATTCCAACCGCGTTCCATTAATAAAACTACGTTGTTTTGAGAAACAAATACAATAATAAAATTACAAGCTTGAATCAATATGACGTAGTTTTATATGTGGGACACCGTAGTTGGGACAAATGATCTCAAGTGTAGAAAATTAGTAAACTCTCCGCTGATTTCTGCAAGCTAAGCAAACTACATTAGAAAATCAATGTTCATCAATTTTTTTATGTTACCAAAATGCAATTCAAATGTATAGCAGAGAAGTAGTATTATTATTTGACTAAACATGTATAAGAGAGATCCCCTTTATTCCAACACCTATATATCCCAATCAAATAATTTACCAAGTTTATTCTGAGACCTCGATGTACAAATATGTATATATTATTATTCTTTATTTCTTTGTACCTTAAACAGATGATGCATATCCTCGCTGTGACTTGAGTTGTTGGTAGCTACTCTTGGCCTCCGTGATCGTTGTCTGCAGATCAGAAAACATGTTCACCGATGACTCAGCAAAGCCGTTCAGCTGTCCAAGAAAACTTGCCAAGCTTGTCCTAAAACGGTCCAAAGCAGGAATCCAGTCCTCCGAGACCTCGTCAGTTGTTCCAGCCTCGCCGGCACCTTTCTTGTCCTGACAGGGCAGGAAGTGGGCGACTTCGGATGCCAAGTCCTTGATAGAATCGGTGACTCCTTTACAAGGTAGTTTATCGATCATCTCCAACCAGGTCCCACATATCATGTAGATGGGTGGGCCCGTGTTGCGTATGGGTGGGGGCCTCATCCTCTTGTTCCTCTTGGAAGGGTTCTGGGGAAGCAGGACGCACTTGAAGAGCCACTTGTCGATGGATTCCACGTACAGTTTCTGGGCAGCGATCCATTTGGTGAAGGTGGATGACAAAGAGCTCAGCTCGTTTTCAAGGTGGATGGTGATCTGCCGTCTCGAATCTGACTGCATGGTGATTTTCGTGCTTCCCGGCGTGTGGGATACGGATATCACATGGAATTGAAGCTTGTGGCAATCCACCATCATTTCCCACATCTTCCTTAATCTGACAAGGAAACAATTTAAGAGTAAAACCTCTAGAAATTAATCATATTGGACCAACCAAAATCTATTAATTAGAAGAGATTAATTTTATCAACATTAATTTACTTCTTTATTAATTAATTTACCAAAAGGCAGAGAGATCTGCCATCAATGTGAATAAACAAAACAAAACATGCATACCCCTCGATTAACTCCTCCAGCTGTGGCTGAAGCTCTTTGTCTCTAATTTCTTCGATTTTCTTCGATATAGAATCAATTCTCTGAATAGCAACCCTGATTCTTGAATGCAGACCTTTCACTGCAGCTCGTGTCCTGTCGGTATTCTCCTCTCGTGATTCTTTCTGTCGAAGAAGTCTACACTTGTGATCAAAATTACTCCTAAGTACCTGACCGGCCTGAAACAGGAGGGATCAAAATTACTCATAGCACCCAAAAGCATAAAAGCCTAGATTGTGAAGGATTATCTATCAGCGAAATGAATACAGCTAATACTAAAAAGATTCTCTAAACATACCTTAACTTCGTCGTAAAGCTTCTTCTCCCATGCATAGAGCCTATCTAAGGTTGAGGCATGACTTCCAGAGACCATACAGAAGCTGTCAAAGAGATTGTTATTAAGATCTTCAACACCGTCACTGGAATTTGCGCCTAGAAGATTCCGGGACGAGGCAGAGCGAGATGATGTTGTTCGATGCCAAGTTAAGTACTTGACAGAATCTTGAGGTGGCTCTACATAGAGAGGAAAAATTAAATGAAAGGTTACATCTTTTCGGTACAATAACTGAAGCGAACTGGACCACGAGAGACTAAGAAAAACATGAAACGAAAAAGCACGATAAGTTCCTCAACTATCTGAAACTCATTTCCACAGATAAAATGCATAAGTTTCTTTCCTTTAGTTCTGGAAAGTTTTTTATTGCGGTTACTATATCTTTTTGTTCACCATGCACGTTCTCACATACATTTTTAATAGAGTCAAATCAGAGAAAAGCAAAGGAAATCAATCAAAACAGTACAAATCTTTATTCCTAATCCATACTACCACAATTTTATACATCTTTTACAATATCAGGTTGACAGGGATGAAGTTCAGATAAAGAATTAAGTAATAGCACCAAGCAAATCTTCGTGGAAAATACCACGGATAACAGCATTGTAGAAACCAATATTCAGAACTAGGAAGTAGGAGATAAGTTTTTAATACATTATAAGTATGGAATACTGGCAATGTGATAGAGTGAAAGCTACCGGAATAACGGAAACACGGAATAGATAGATAAATCCTCGAATGAGGCCACAGAGAATCTCTGTGCAATACAATAATTTTCAGAATCCTCTCTAGCTCTAGGAATTCAACTATAAATAAACACTAAGGTTCATGCACAT
>JAUEKW010145775.1:0-10431 GCA_032274785.1 Ajuga reptans
TAATTATTTATTTTAATTCTATGAGAAAATTATAAATATTTTTATTAATGCTATATTGCTATATTTATTTATTTTGATTTATGACCCTGTACCGTTTATATATAACTACATATATAATATAAATTTTAGCTATAAAAGAATATGGTAATTGGTAAGTAAACGAAAAAAAGCATGAAAGTAAAGTAATGGGGCTCCAACATGCAGGGTATTAGGTAAGAAGGAAATTGAGAAAGCCAAAAAAATGTAAGAAAAGAAAAAGTCAAATAGGATGGGATATTGACACCAGCTTTTTAGTTCAAATTTGATTACAAGTTCAGCAGGTTATTGGTAACAGAATTTAAGGGTCAAGATTAAAAGAAGAAGATCCAATGGATATTAGCTATGGTTGTATTAATACCATGGTTGTATAGTAGAAGGACCCGTGCATTTAATGTTACTTACATATTTATGTTAATTTCAAATTTTACAATTATTTTGTCTTGTATAGTATTGTAGTTGTATACTTACAAAATTTCATTCTTTTTGGACATAATCAAAATATTATGTAGGCTCTTAAATACAATTTAGTTTGTCACATAGGTTATATATTTTTAATTTAAGGCTTTACAACGAAAAAATTAGATTTTTTCTTAAAGAAACTAATTGATTTTTTACGGGTCCAAAATTGGTTGACGAGTCAAACTATAACTCAAATAGCTTCTGTTCAGTTTATTAGTCTTAACCTGTAATAAACAAGTTGAGTTTTGGCATCGTATAAAACATGTTATAATTGACTGTCAACCTAACCTGGGAAGCTCGCACCCACTTATTTGACACTACTAGACAATGTAAGTATACATATGTGTGTGAAATATGTTTATGAATCGTAGGATAATGATGTCTCAGAATTTACTTTTATTAAAAACGTAGATATTTACTTTGTTGGATACTGATTTCTCCAATTCTTATGCTCGATGCAAGTTTAATACTCCCTCAATTCCATAAAAAGAGTTCTGTTTGAAAAGTCAAAGTTAGTTATTCATAAAAATTACTTTGATGCCCTTATAAAATCATGTTAATACTTTGATATCAATAGGATATTGATGAGTTTAACAAAATTTTAAGGGTAAAACTTACAATCACCCACTTATAAAGGATTGTACATTGGCTAAGTTGACCAAAGATAAAAAGTTGTACATCCATCAAACATTACTTTTTTTATAGGACGGAGGGAGTATAAGCTCTTTGCTAGAGAAGCTTCGAATTGTATTTGTGTTCTTTTATTCTTTACTTAACTAAATTAGTGAAACATCTCTTAGGGTGTGTCTAGATTAGCTGGGTTGTGCTCAATTGATTGTGGGCAGGGTTGCCGCAATTCCACAACTTCACATATAATACCCTCTCTCCTATCTCTCTGTAATGTCCCGTACATTATTTAATTATTACCATATTTAATTTTTTTATTAATTGTATTAATTATTATTTTAGTTTACGGCAAAGGGTATATTTGATGTTATTAGCCTTTTAAAAATATAATTTGGACATGAGTCCAATGCCTTAGTCAAGCCCATGCCAATGAATTATAATTCAAGTTTGTAGATTATTATTAGGAGAATTCTAAATACAACCACATATTTTCTCTTATCCCAAATAAAATAAAAAAGGTCAAATTAAATCTCAAATTTGCCCCTACCTCCTTATTCACGCCGTATAATACTCCAATTTAATTTTCTGTTCAGTCATGAGACTTAATTTACAGCGACTAATTACACCTTTGGCAATGGCACCATATGGTGGCGCTTCGGCCTTATCCTCATTCAAATAAAATCCGTACTCTTTTTATTTTTCTGGTGGATGCTGCCGATATGTTCTTGCCATACAATATAATATTTTCAAAACGAATGTTATCAGACATGTGCCTAGTTTATAAATTGAATAGATAGAATTAATTCCATAAGGTGAAATCTAGGGTCGTGACGGAGATCTCAGAAATGATGTCAAACTCCGTCGAGAAAGGCGACTCTAGACGACAAAGTCGAGACCAATATTTCGTACTTTAATTGTGGCTAGTAACTTCTGTTGAAAATCTCAAAATCCAAAATCTAATTCCAAATCTCGAGTGCTTCTATGGTGCACCTGGGTACCGATGCACCTAGAGATTTATAACCATTAGATTATTAGCTTTTAATCTTAGTCTTTAGATCAGATGACTTGTTACCGGTCACCAAAATATAATGATTCTAACTTGTGACCTCTAAAATAAATTAATAATTTAAAATATTAAACAAGATTAGGTAACTAAACAAGTAAAACAGGTCAACCTTTTCGATCCCTTAAAGACAAGGAGAAATTAAACAAAACAAAACATTTCAGCTATCAATTAATTCCCGTTTGGAAAATGAGAAAAGGGAAAGGTAACTAAAGTCTGTACAATTTATTCATAATTAATTACTTCTTTTCTTTTAGAGTGATATATAATTAATTACTTGATAACTCGTCTTGCTAAAAAAATTATTTGATAACTAATATTTAATCTATTAAATTATTATATTCACGAAAATAAATCATTATTAAAAATAAAAACTATTAATAAAGTTTAAAATATGATTTAATCTATAATTTATTATTTATATCTTCTTAGGTAAATGTTGGATGATAATTCGTTCACAATTTCAAAAATTCCTTCATTTGGTAATCGGTTTTAATTATTTTTGGTACAAACTAGTTTGATGGGGACGGTGGTTGGATTCCACTCCAATTCTCAAGCCATTGGTTTGGATTATAAAGGGTTCGATCGATTAAACTTCACTAAATTTTGGTTCTTATTTAATAATTACTAGTATAATCCCCGTGCGATCCACAGTTTATAAATTTAACATTTCATATATTTATATAGTTATGAAATAGTAAAATATTATAATCAATATGAAATAAGTTATAAAAATTTATATGTTTGTTAAAAAAATAAAAGGTCAATAAAAATTATTAAAAACATAGATTTGAGTATGTATGAAATGCATTTATCATTATTTCTAGGGTTAAAAATTACTTACAACCTGAACTATGCCCGAATTATCACTTTGATTCCTAAACTTTTTTTACTGTCACTTCAGTATCTGAACTACACGAAACTATCACTTTGCAACCCGCCGGTGACTTTTCCGGCTAAAATTGCATCACGTTCCTAGCATGTGATATAAAAGATATTTTTTTTTATCACTGCAGTACCTAAACTATATGAAACTGTCATATTGCAACCTGCCGGTGACTTATTACCTCGCTCGCAGCTCAAATTCTAAATTCTAGATGCCAGATGCGACCTGTTTGGCCTGTAGATCTTCCTCCTTTTACAAACATAAAATTTGGGCTTTTCGTCCGATAAAATTTTAGAATCGATGTATATGGGATTGAATATTAAATTATTATACAATGACTAGACTCAGTCAGAAACAAGAACAATGGATCCACGATCGTGATTACTCGAAAAAAGCAACTTCTTTTTTGGGCCAGAACATTCTGTAATTCTCGTTGGGCCCTATTTTCTGTTTGAGTCCGAAGTTTGTATTTTCGAGGAGGACGCCAGAGTGGAGTAGGCCCGAACAGCAGACTGGTAATGAAAAAAACTAACTTCCATAAAAACTCGTCATTATCAACTGAGCTAAGAGAATGAAGGAAGTAAAATATTTTCTATTAATCTGATCTCACACTAGATGTGTGTTGCTTACAAGTTTATCTAACATAACTCGACCAAAACAAGTATAGTGTCAAATCATAAAATAAAATAGGAATTATGAAATTAAATAGAGAGAGAAGAAAATAAAATAGGAATTATAAAATTAACGAGTATAGAGAGAGAAGTTTGTGGTGGTTGTGGATTGGAAGAAATGGGGTGAAATTTAGGGTTGTTTCGGGTAAAAAAGTCATTGGCGGGTTGCAAAGTGATAGTTTCAGGTAGTTCAGACACTGAAGTGATCGTAAAAAATATATTTTGTATCACATGCTGGGCACGTGATATTATTTTGGCCGGAAAAGTCACCGGCAGGTACTAAAGTGTCAGTTTTGTATAGTTCAGGCACTTAAGTGATAGTAAAAAAAGTTTAGGAACCAAAGTGATAGTTATGCCATAGTTCAGGGTGGAAATAATTTTTAACCCTTATTTCTAAATATAAATATTTATATCATCTTTGCATATAGGTTATGTTGATACTCTTGTATGTTTTATGTGTCTAAGTAGAGGTGGCAATTCGGGCTAGGCCAGTGACAATGCCATGTGCTAGACCGGGTCTAGTAGATCCATAATTCAATAGCGTTCAAATTTAGTGAGTCCAGTCATCCACCTAGAATATAGTAATCACGTCGGGCCCAATAGTATTTCGAATCAAAATTTATATGCCTCAATCCGTCTAAAATATTATGCGGGATAAATCAGTCATTCAGCATGACCAATTTTACCACCTCTAATCGGTCATTTGGTAGGACCAATTTCCAACAAAGAAAAATCTCAAATAATTAGTCATAAACCATTAAAACTCTAAATAGGGACAAACATTAGGTCTAATTAACATCTCATCCCAATAAACCGAACCACCATTTTCATTAATAGTAAGGGTCTGTTCGCAGTAGATTAGTCTCATTTAGTATTTTTATACAATTATAATATAAAAAGCCAATGAAATTGCAATCGAAGTATAAATAAAAATACATCCATGAACCCTAACAATGGACGAACTTATAACTTCACAAACTGGAAGGAAATATTATTTGGGTTATTTGGTGAACATGTAAATGAAAGTAAATCCCAAGGAAAAAAGTGACAACAAAATTGCAATCAAAATCCCTAACCAATAAGAAAAAATATTCAACATAACAGGAATAGCTATCATCCTCTGTGGCGATGAACTTGTGATACACGGAACGTTGACGGTTTAACATACTTAAAAACGATACGATCACCAAGGCTGATTTTTGATGCTTTGACAAAATCAACCCAACCGTCTTCAAGGCAGCATAAAATATCTGAATATCATTGTATATCCCCACAATATCATGCGACACCCCATTTGACATATCAAGTTTAAATGGCGTAGGAACTTCCTTGGAAATGGTTGTGTATAAATGCTCAGGAACAACCACATTTATTAGGAAAAAGAGAACTGTAAATAGAGATGAACACACATTTTAATATCAATCAAATAATAGAAAAATCGAAACAAACATTTTTTATTGTATTACAATTGCAATGGCTTATATAATCTGTAATTTGATTTGATTGGCACAGAATCTGTATTTTGATTTGATTATGGAATCTCTAATTTGATTTGATTGGCTTATAGATTTGATTGCATTTTCTACGCATTATTGATCAATCTTAGACACAAAATAGGAAAATAATTCTATATTACTAAAATAGATTGCAATATCTACGGCAATTGATCAATCTTACACACAATCTGAATAGAATAATTTTATTTAATAAATCATAATTTTTTTTTAAGGTAGAAGTCACTTTTTTTTTTCATAACTTTGTGATATATCTAATGACAATACTTTTATGTGAAATATTTGTTATTTGGATTACATGTATGCTTAAGTTAAAATAATAAGTCATATTTAATAATACATAAATAAGACTAATAATATTGGTCAAACACTAGTTGGTTAAATCTTTATTAAGCAAATGGAACCCACTTAACTTAAGTAACCTAGACAAAAAATAAAAATTTACTTGTTGCTAACCTGTGATTATAGGTAAAAGTTTAAGTGTACCGATACCCAGATGCACTATAGAATTGTTCCCAAATCTCATATCGTTTCTTCTTGATGGGTTTTAGGACAAGCTGAATGATTTTGAGGACCATATCTTCCAAACAGCAGAAGTTGTGAAATTATGATTGTAGACAAAATAAGGAAAACAACAAAAGACTTGGAATGTTTTATTAATTAGGAGCCGTAATGAAACAGGTGAGGGTACTATTGTAATCTCAGTTATCTTTTATAATATATTTTAAAATAGTGGTTGTATGGAGAAATTTGGTGGTTGTGTATAGAATCACCCCTAAAATCTTAGGGTGTGTTTGGTATGGGCTGGGCCAACCATTTTGCCACAAGAGGTGTTTGTTCTATCTGAAGTTGGCCCAGCGCCTAGATAATAGCGGAGACAGCCCCACGAAAGGTGTCTGGACGTCAAATCATTCTCATTGCCTTTTCATGCTGACTTTCTCTGTTTGTCATAAATTCCGCATACCTCTCTCTCTCTCTCATGCCATTAACAATTAAAATATTTTTAAAAAAAAATAATAATTAACAATTAAAATATGTACCTACCAATAAAACCAATCATCAATTTCCTATCCAATCACAATTTTCTATACTACTTTAACCATTAAATAATCATCAACTAACATTCTTTTACACACATCAAATCACTCATTTTAATTAAATATTATTAATCAACCCTCCAACCACTACACCAACTTATTAAACAAACACACATTTTTACTTCTCCAACCACTTCCAACTATTTAAACACCTCATCCTACAGTACCCCAATTATCCACAGTCCATACCAAACACGGTCTTAGTGAAAAGGAAATATGGAATCCTATAAGAAAATTAAGTCGTTGTGAACAAGAAAAAAAAATCTTACAAGAATATTGAGTCTTGATGAGAAAATAAATACATGATCCTATTAGAATTATGATACATAGGATTAATATGTATAAATACATGTACTCATAATTGAATAATTATACATATAAATCATAAGATACAATATTTCACCATTTTCACCTTCAAATTTCGTTCAAATACCCTAGGGGTGCTTCAGACGAAGCCGAAATTCATCGTCCCAACCTCTTTTTCATCTTTCACTCTATCTTCAGGTATCTTCTTTAAACATTCAAAAACCCTATCTCTACATATTTGATTTTGATAAAATTTTATTATGTTATTCAATAATATATTTTCAAGTTTTAGGTAAAATGTCAGCTCCCACCGTGTAGTGTATTTAATATGATTTTTCTATGTCCGCTAATCCATATTCAAAACATCCCCTGTTCTATTTTGCAAAATTATAAATATATATTTATAGGTCTTCAAATATTATGAATTTTAGATATTTTGTTCCGTCATATGTCTTTTATATCCTGTAAATATTTCAAAGGAATCTATTAACTATTGTTTGAGTTATAAAAATTTTCTCACGGCTGCACATAATTTATTGTTGCAATATTTCGATTTAAAAAATTCAAATTCCATATTTTTACTTTTTATAAATCTATGAAATTAAAATATGATATTTATATATGAGTTAAGTATCTAGATTCAAAATTTCAGTTGTTTTCTCCATATAGTTTATGAGATATTAAATTTGTAATCAATGTTGCACATTATATATATAAATATAGAACATTTTTATTTTCTTTCAAAATAATTTCGTATCATCTTTTAAACAATTAAGTCCAACTCCTAAAATCCATATTTATTCATTTCTAAGCCAACCCAATCAAAATATGTTAATATTATGGTAAGTATGGCATCAAGGCACGAAGGATTAGGATTAGGAGCATGCTCTGCATGAGTATATTCACCTGAAATTCTCAAAGTGCATTCAGCCATCACAATTCTGGTGGAGGTTCTTACTTGTCTTACTAATTATATGTGTTTGTCTCATTTATGTGATATAATTATTATCTTATAAAAGACAAGAGCTAAGTTGCATTATAAGTCTATGGAATGCAAGACCTAAGTTGCATTATAAGTCTACGTGCTTGGCTCAGGCACTATAAGAAAAATAGTCTTTTGACACAACAAAAAATGGTCTCAATTAATGAGTATTTATCACACCTTTATTATTAGAGATAACATATTGTCACTAATTAGTTGTCTCAATAACGTCGTCGCAAATAATATATTTGAGACTACAAAAATGGTCTCAAATATGTCTCAAATATTTCTTACAAAAACTAGTTGTCTCTAAAAGTAGCATGAAAATGGTCTCAAATAATTTGTAGAGAGTTTTGTGACAACAAGTGGTCACAAATAACTTATTATTAGTTACCACAATTATGGTCTCAAATCATATACCACAAAAGATATTTTTTGTTGTAGTGAGGTTGCCCCGTATCACACAAACTTAGGTCTTGCATTCCATAGACTTATAGTGAAACTTAGCTCTTGCATTTTATAAGATAACAACTATATCACATACATGGACAAACACATATAATTAATAAGACAAGTAAGAACCCCGCTCCTAAATTGTGATGTGTAAATGCACTTCGAAAATTTCGGGTGAATATGCTCATGTAGAATATGCTCCTAATCATTCGTGCCTCGATGCCATCCTTACCATAATATTAATATATTTTGATTGGGTTGGACTTAGGAATGAATAAATATGAATTTTAGGACTTGGAACATAATTTTTAAAAGGACACGGACTTATTTTGAAAGAAAATAAAATGTTCTATACTTATATATATAATGCGCAACAGTGATTAAATATTTAATATCTCATAAACTATACGGAGGCAAAATCTAAAATTTTGAATTTAGATAATTAACTCATATATAACATCATATTTAAATTTCATAGATTTAATTTGAATTTTTTAAATTGGAATATAGTTGCAACTTGCAACAGTAAATTTTGCACAGTCGTGAGAAAAACTTTATAACTCAAAAGCTACTTGATGAATTCCTTTGAAATATTTACATGATATAAAAGATATATATGACGAAACAATATATCTAAAATTCATAATATTTGAAGACATATAATATATTTTTCTAATTTTGAAAAACAAAACACATAATGTTTTGCATATGGATCAACTAACATAGAAAAATTATATTAAATACAACACGACTTGAATGTGGCTGAAATTTTAAGTGAAACTTGAAAACATATACAAAATAATATCAAAATTCAATATGTAGAGATAGGGTTTTGATTTTTTAAAGAAGATACCTTAAGATAGAGTGAAAGAGGAAAAAGAGGATGGGACGATGATGTCGGCTCCCTAAAGCACCCTTAGGGTATTTGGACAAAATTTGAAGGTGAAAAGGGTGAGATATTGTATCATATGATTTGTATGTGTAATTATTAAATTATGAGCTCATGTATTTAACTATTTATTTATACATATCAATCCTAGGTATATCCTAATTCTAATAGGATTCTATATTTACTTGCTCATCAAGACTCAATATTCTTGTAGGATTCTATATTTTTTTCTTGTTCATCAACACTTGATATTCTTATAGGATTCTATATTTCCTTTTTCACTAAGACTTAATAATAATCTATGAACTTAAATTATAATTCATGGACATGGGCTTGAACTTGGGCTTGACTAATGCATTGGTCCCATGTCCAAATTAAATTTTTTAAAGCCTAATAACATGAAATATACTTTTAGCCATAAACTAACATAATAATTGACACAATTAATAAAAGGCTTAATTGCCAAATAAATCAGGAACTTTTACAAAATTATAATTTTAACATGACTTTTTAGAAATAGCAAATTAAATCACCAACTTAACAGAAAATTACAATTTGAATCACAGTCATTGTTCCCTTTTTTCTTTTTTGAAATTTTGTTAACTTGTTCGACCAATTTTTACACGTTGGATCTCATATTATCCTAAATATTTAAAATACAGTTAATAAATAAAAGTTTGAATTATGAAAACAACGTCACTAGTTATTTATAATTTTAACATCGTATTCAAAATTTAATCGGTTAATAATCGAAATGAGATAAAACGACGTCATTTTTGTATTAAAATTTTTATTTTTTACTTTTATTTTATCAATTTGGGGATAATGTATGATGTAAAGTGTAAAAGTTTGTTGGATATTTAGCAATATTTCAACGAAAGATTTACAATGACTAAAATTGTAAAAATAAGTTAAGTTCATGATTTATTTTGTTAAATCTGAAAATTAATGATAAATTTGCAATTTTGTAAAAGTTCATGATTTATTTTGCAATTAAGCCTTAATAAAAAAAGTGTATAATTCTCCTAAGAAAAATAAATAAATAATTAAATATGGTGATAATTAAATAATGTATAGGGCGTTACACTCTCTTTTTTCTCCTCCGACTAACGTGCACATATAAATATAATCATGCATACATAATCGAGATTATAAATTAAACACGGATCTTAGAACATCATAATTTTTACATTCTATTAAAATAGACAATTAGGGCACTAACCTTTAAGCGCCATGGATTGACTTCTTGATGGAAGGAATTGACTGACGGAAGGAATTAATTTCTCCCTCCTGTCCTTCGTTTAGAACAGAGCTCTGAATGTCATCAATTAGGTGATAGAAATAATGTACTTTGTTTTCTTTTATAGACGGAGAGAGGACCAATTCCTGATAGGATTAGGACTATAATGCAATTAGGATTGCTATCCGTTCACGGTCTATCAACG
>JAUEKW010145796.1:0-10429 GCA_032274785.1 Ajuga reptans
TAAATTAAAAATCTAATAATTTTAGCGACAACTTATATTTCATTGCTAACATTATAATTTGCTGCGAAATTTACAAACCTATTACAGTTTTTAATATAGTTTGCTGCGAAATTTACAAACCTATCTTCGAAATATATTTTGCCGCTAATATAGTTTTTAATATTATTTTATAAATTTATTAATTAGCGACAACATATTACAGTTTCGTCACAAACTTGGCTGCAAAATAAAATATTTGCAGCTAATATTTATTTTTCTATATTATTTATAAGTTTATTATTAGCGACGAATGTCTTCTTGTTTCGCCGCTAATATGTGCGGCGATGTACAAAAGTTCGTCGCAAACAAAATTAGCGACACTGAAATTGCGACGGCCTTGGCGGCGAACAAATTACGTCGCTAATTTAGTTTAGCGGCGAAATGTAGCTGTTTTGCGGCGAAATATTTTGCCGCTAAAAACCCGAATTCTTGTAGTGTTTAGAATATTACTCCAATTTAATATGGGGGTCCAATCCATAAATAACATAAATTGGGATGTCTTTAGTAAATAATAAATTGCAATTGGTCCCATTCTATTTTCAGTTGTGCATAAGGTTAGTAATATCATTACACAAATAGTATATTTTTGGACCATTTTGACATTAAACTATCGGTATTGATAAGTATCCAGAATCTGGATACCCAGATTCTCCTTTATTTTATTGTGGTATTAGTAAGTACCAAGTTCACCCCTATTGACTTTGGCTCCAACATTAGCCGTTGTTTCCGCCACCAATATTCCCTCCGGAATTTCCCGCCTGACTAAAGACTTTCCCTCCATTCCATACACGTGAATCCCTTTTTGCACAAGTACAATGTGTCTGCCCACCAGGTAAATTGCAGAGAATTGTTCTCGGGTAAAAAAATACTCATTTGCTGTGCGAACTGGGTTGCAAAATTCTTGAGGAGGAGTTCCTGATAAATTTCGTCAAATTGTTCCCCTAAACACACATGGAAGATCCATATTCTTAGGAACAAGAGCTATTTGGCTCCAGTCCGAACCAGACCTTGTTGGACCGAGGGGCGGATAATTCCGATAATAGTGTTACGGATTCAGGATCGATGGACCTTGGAGGAGACCATTTCACTGGTGTGGAAGTGTCATCAGCATGTGTTGAACCAATTATATCGAGCAGCGCACTTAACACCGACGAAGTCAACTTGTTGGAAGTCGGCCCCCTCACCGGTATGGTTTATCCAGATTTACATTCCTTATATACCGCTTATCAAGCTCATGCTAAGCATAAAGGATTTAGTGTAACAAAGAGAACCTCCCGAAAAGAATTAGCAGATGAATATAAATACACGGTTTTCGTGTGCAACAGAGCACGGATATCAACTACCAAGAAGTATTTTAAATAGGTAGGTTGTCAAGCCCGTGCTAATGCAATTAGGATGGAGGATAGTAGTTGGAGAGTGGGAAAGACATTCAGTGACCACAACCACGAGTTATGCCCAAACATGTCAATTCTGATGCCGGCGCATCGGAGCATAACCATAAACATGTAGAGACAGCTAGAGGCGAATGACATAGCAGGCATACGGGTGTGTAAGAATGTTCGTTTGGCGGAGGTACAAGCTGGTGGCCCCCTCAACCTGGGTTGTATGCCGAAAGATTACCGTAACTACGTTGATGCCAGACATAGGCTTAGGCTAGGTGTTGGTGATGCCGAGGCTATACGAAAGTTGTTCGTGCGCTTGCAACACAAGAAGAGGGATTTTTTCCATTTAATGGATATTGGTGAAAATGGTAGGCTGCGAAATGTGTTGTGGATTCACCCGCAAAGCAAAGCGGCTTATGAAGACTTTCACGATGTTGTTAGTTTTGACACAACCTACTTGGTCAATAGGTACAAGATGTCGTTTGCTACCGTTATTGGTGTAAACCACCACGGACAGTCCATCTTATTGGGTTGTGCCTTGGTTACACACGAGGATGCTGATTCCTTCAGGTGGCTATTTGCAAACTGGCTCGAAGCAATGAGTGGAATTGCTCCGGTTTGTATTATTACGGACCAATGTGAAAGCATACGAATTACCATTAGGGAACCGATGCCTAACACAATTCAACGATACTACCTGTGGCATATCCTGTGTAAATTGCCCATGAAGTTCAAGGGATTAGCGAACTACCATAGTGCATCAAAGGAATTTAAGGAGTTAGTTTATGAAAGTCTGGATATCGAATGTTATGAGAGGTATTGGGTGGAATTTGTGGTGAAGCATGGGTTGGAAAGCAATGTATGGCTTCGGAGTCTGTATGAGGAAAGGGAGTCCTGGGTTCTTGTTTACCTGAATCACATTTTTTGGGCTGGGATGATGTATACACAAAGAAGTGAGGGGATGCATGCCTACTTTGATGGATACATCAACTCAAGGTGCACACTGAAGTAATTTGTGGAACAATACGAAATTGCAACCGTAGACAAAATTCACAAGGAATTTGTTGCGGATTTTTATTGTAAGAGTAAAGTAAATAGGTGCGTAACCCAGTTTCTTTGGGAGAAAAAGTATAGGGATGCATACACTAACAACATATTCAAGAAGGAGCAACAGGAGATAACCCAAATGCTTTACTGTCACACAATCGAGGAATTTATCGACTCTTCGGTTGATGATCCTTTAATTAAAAAATTAAAGGTTACCGAATCTGTGTTTGTAGATGGTCGTTATGTTGAGATTCGACATATGTGGTAACACACCGGCCCGTGGGCGAGTACAACGAGTGCAACTGCCGGAGTTTTTAATTTAAAGGCATTTTATGCTTCCACATTCTAAAGGCAATGTGTAGGGATAATGTCCAAGTAGTTAACCCGCGATACTTACTTCGACGTTGGAGGAAGGATGTTTATAGACGGTATTCAAGTATTTTTTCGCTCGAGAATACCCACAGTACAAGAAATTTCAAGAAGTCAAGCGTGTTTTTCAACAGTGTACAGATGCTGCAATAGGTTCTCTGGTGAAAATGGAGTTTATAAAGCAACGCTGCTATGCCCTAATTGGTGAGCTTAGCAACTGGAACCCAACAACAGACGTACCAATGTTAGCACACCAGGTAGGACAACGGATAATGAGTCAGTGGGTGGGACGTCGGTCCTTAACCCGGATGTTGCCCGACCTGTCGGTAGACCTAGAGGTAATCGGTTCCCATCAGGTTTTGAGCGGAATAGAGGTCGAAGAGGAGCCAGAGGCAGACGTGGTAGGGGCGGACTTCGTGGAGGTAGGGCAGCTTCCGACCAAGGTAGCAACCATATAAATTTAAATAGGCCGACAGTTGGAACGGAGGATAGTTTTTCATTTTAACATTAGTATGTGACTGCTAAAGGGTTACCAGATTTTGTTGTTTGTTATAACAAGTTCTTTGTACACTGGGGTGTCCGGATACTTTGTAATGGGGACCTGTTGCGATTAACCTTAATCCATCACCATTATTATCGAACCAACATATTTGATTGCCTGTTTGTTTGTTTACCGTTCATATTGTCAATTGACGACCTATAGACCTAAAATACGACTTAAAAAAGAGAGATATGTTTTGGAGAACTATTAAACACAAAGAGTGATGGCCACAAGATTTATGTCTGAACTAGGCAGGAGTTGATTGATTGCGAATAACAGTAGGTTAGTTTGCAAACCCAATATACGAAGACACCTAAAATACAATAATACTTGCACAAATCTGATACACCAAGAGCAAACACATACAACAATTCCGAACTTAAATAGCGGGAAGCCAAACCAGTTTCACCCACGGAGACACTAACATCAAACACAATTAGGGTCTTCATTTCTCCAAAAACCGCCGACCAAGATAAATAAAAAAAATCTAACCAACAACCTGCATAATCAACAAGAAACACTTAAAGTTAAGAGACCCACACACCCCCACTGGCCCAGGGTTCTACCATCAGGTCCAATATAAATGATCGGTCTTGATGCTCTGTGGGTTCCTCTCAACCGAGACATGGAATTAATTCTTCCTGGACATGCATTTCTGAAACACCACCATGTCTCCTTGGTTGATCTGCAGTGATTTGTAAACTTTAGACCAGCCATGTGTTAGTCTGCACATACGATTCTTCCTTTTTGAAATGTTCCGGTACTGGAACCAACACTTGTAGGTAAGCGAGGAGTGCCATATCTCCAAGCCGATCTCCTGGCTTTCGTGCCCTATCCAGTCCGCCATATCCCGGGGAACATTAAACCAATGCGCGGCTTCAGTATTGCGCACATTTGCCCTAAAATACTTATTTAGAGTAATAACACCCTCTACTTCCGCGTTCGATCTGTGGTTTGATGCCATTTAAATTGGGTAAATATGTAGAAGACGTAGTGTTTAGGGTTTGGTTGAGGAGTCCTAGGGCAAGCAATTTTTCAGGGTCTTATAGGCCTTCTACGACTAGGGTTTGTGAGTTGATGTTATTCGACTATATGCACACAGAAAGGAATAAACGTCTTTGTAATATTTTCTGCAGAGATTGGAACGTCTTTTTTCCATCTTTCAGAAATTGGGCCCTTTTTTTCGTGTGTGAGAGCCATAATTCGTCTCAAGACAGTACGCGATAATTCTTATTTATTTTGTAAAAAAAAATTAATGGGAAATTAAAAAAAATTAATTTTTCGAAAACATCATAATGTATCGTATGTTGTTCGAATGTTACTAATTTAGCTGAAAAAGTAATATTATTTAATGTATCAATTTTGTTAAACATTTAGAAAGTTGCTCTTAAGGGTATTATTGTACTTTTCCAAGCTATTTTGTGAAAGTATTGTGATATTTTAGGCAAATACCCATTTAAAAGGCCTCTAAAGGTTGCGGTAAACACAACGTCATACGTATGCCCCTAATACCTTAAATATACGTAATGTTAAACAACCTACTGTTCAAGACAACAGTAAAGCAATAGAAATGAACCACAATTTAAATTAAATTAGGGCGTATGCGATTATCTGGTCCATCTCCAAGCATTTGGATTTCCTAAAAAATTGAAATTAAAACCACATCAACATTATTCAGCATCTAAAATCCAAAAGTTACATCCACCTCACAAACCATCGACATACTCTCCCTTCATCACGTACTTTCCCAGTTTCTGATTACCAAACATATTAAAAATAAATAAATAAATAAATAAATAAAAACAACTTGATCTCACTGACCTCTGTGATAAACAAAGACAAACGTTGTCCAACCCTTCAAGGTTCCTCACTGACCGCCGGCCACTTTTGGATGTTCCTCTCTGGCTCTCAAATATGCTGTTCAGCCAATCTACTCACGCGGAAAAGATGGTCGAAGCAAATAAAGTAGGGTTCACCAATGACCCTAAATATGTGTTCAACCTCCGTTTCCTGCACCACAAAACATAAAATTTGTAATATTACATATTAATATGTAATGCAAAATTAAGACATGCATATAAAATTGCAAAAAAAAGGTTACTAAATATAAATTTCACTCGCGGTATATAAAATCCAGGTTGGTACACCGAGAATACACGGTTCGAGTGCACTTCGTACAACACATCATTTTGAGCAATGAACCAGATGAAGCAAACAAATATGTTGTCGGACGATTGGAGCTTTTTCGTGACATCTAGCGGAGTGATAAGAGTCCGGAACTATTTGACGAAACACGAATGGCTCAGGTTTTTAGGATCATGGGAATGCCTAAATTTTATGCACTGGACCTTGGCAATGGACACTCTTGATTATGACTGGCTTTTGATGGCGGTGGAGCATGATGACCATGACATACCCTGAGTAACTAGACCGGTTAGAAGCCCACGTTACTTCTGGGGGATCGGCTGGGCTATGGGTGGAGGTGGCATACTGTGTGGCCCTTTCTGAAGTTAATGGTAATGCTGAACTCGGTGAATCTAGGAGGATAATGTATGTATGTTAGGGTTGTATTTTTGCTTTATGAAATATTTGTTTTTCTTTTATATCATGGGATCATGATATTTTTCGAACCCATATTTTGCATTTTTTGTTGGGTTCAAAATCATCATGGTTAGTATATGCATACTACGTTTGTGCTACAATATATCTTGTATGTTATGGTATTTTTGTTGACTTCTGTTTGACGTACTCCGTATTTATCATGAAATGTTATTTGGTTTTTTTTTTCTAGAGTCGCCGGTTTTTCAATATTTGGTTTATAAGAACAATAAACTCATGTGGTTATTTTCTCTCGATTAAGTTGCGAAAAATATTGGCCACTTAAAAGTTTTTTCTATAACACAAAATAATCGAGTTGCATTTCACACAAACCCCTTTTCGCACCTTATTAATCATAAGTTTGGATGAAATGGAAATACTTTGAAGGGCGACAACAATACATTCTAATCCAAAAACTGTTTGGGTGAACATCACATTACAGAAGATTAAAGTGTAGTTACTAAACGAGCCCTAATCAACAAAATGGACATGAATGGTTTCCAACAAAAAACTGGACCCGTTAATGGGAATTAATAAATTTTTCTGAATTTCATAATCTAGTAGGTATACAAATTGAAGGAGACTTCGTCTTCTTCCGGGTGGAATTCAAACTCGCATTCCCTGAAATCACCAATCTGGAGGTACCTAAACATTTGATGGCACACACTTAACACCACCCGCCGATTTACGCACCTTGAGATCCGCACCAAGAAATTATGTTGATCGGTCTACATTATTGCCCTCCCACGATGAAGTCTTCGACGGGTGAAATTTTTCCGTATGAACACCGACGGAACTACCTGCTAAACCATCACATTAAGAACACCCAAAAAATATAACTAGCTGCTACCGGAATAAACCGATTTTAAGTTTATTGAAGTTATCAATTATTTCGAACATTTGTGAATGAAACTCACGAAAGAACCACACCGCGTATGATCGTGGTCGACGATGACTGTAAACGAGGAAAATTCATCTAGATCTGGGTCGAAGTCTACTGCATCGTCTAGATGATGCATCCATTTACCAGTAAAAAAAAATCAACATATTCACGAAAAAGATAAATTTGAAAAAACTAGCCGCGCAAAGACCTAAAGTGAAAATCCTAGTTTCTTACCTTGGCCGTTATCCATCTCGGAGACGGCCGGCTGATATACGTATTTGTCGGAAAAGATCTGTGCACGACGACTGATTTATTTTTCACCAGGCCGCCCAGTATTCAGAACAGTATTCCTATGACGGAGGACGACCTCCATTATTTAAACCCCAGAAAATAAAACAAACCGTCGCAAGCCGTCGAATCGTCTTCAACATCATTCAACTCGTCTGAGTAAGTTGGACTGATTGATTACATCCGTAGGATAAAGTGCTTCAACAACTGCAAAATTAAACAAAACTGGAGGTGATATCTTTGTGTGAGGATTAAATTTAATTTCTAGTGATTACTAAGCCAAACTATTTGTTAAAATAATATTGTACCATGAATTTTTTTATGATTGTGTTAAATTAAATATCATTTTTAAATTTATATCCTAATGTTATTTTGTGTAATTTATAATTTTTATTAAATATTTTATAGTGGTAAATTTTTTGTTTATTACTACAATGGAATCTGTTTTAGACACACTTAAAATAAGGATCTATACTCTTATTAAATTAAGTTCGATTTAATCCGTGTTAACACTAACAAGTGTACAGTACAAAAATTTATTAAAATAATTAATAATGTCGTTCCCTCCCCCAAAAAAATTAATTTCATGTTACCAAAATACCTTAACCCTAAAGTACTTTTTACACCACAAAACATACTGTCTGGTTTCTTCTGTGGTAGATAACTCCACCGTACACCATGGGAAACCACCTTTACGGACCCAATCCGTATCCCAAGGAAAATTATTACCACTTTGTGTAAGTTCTAGGTTGGTGCGTATATTGAGGTGGTGCAGGGTTGCCTTCACGGCTCACTATGTGTCAATCCGAGTTGTACAATTAACATTGACACCTAAGAGGGACCCACCACAAAACTTTACACCAATCCTATCCACATGGTAAATGGTGGTATTTGGGGGGAAGCTTACCCTGAAAGCTTCCAATTTGTACCTGTATAAATTACATGTTCCCAAATTAATTTTTTTTTTTACATTTTCATTTTACACCCTAAACACCAAACCCTAAATCCCGTAAAAGTTACGTTATTGTATTAATCGTGGGAGAGTGTTGCAAGGTTAAAAGAAAAAGGAAATCTTATTTCTTGATACGTTTAATTACCGGCACTAATAAATTTATTATTTTCTACGTTATGTATCACATCGTAGTAGATTCTAATGAAAACGAGGTGTCTTACGAGTAGGCCGAATAAACCTAGCATACTAATTTGAACCAATTTGGATTCCACAAACGGTAGTTAAAAATCGACCGCAATATATCAATTAATGTTTACGCGATATCCCCTTTGTATTTAGTGAAAACGGACAAGTAGAAGATAACTGAGACCGCAACATACCAAGATATATATATATATGTTTTTTCTAAAGCTCATATCTAGCTAACCGACTCCATTGTGTGGTTAAATTTATGTAGGGTGTGTTTTCTTGGGTTTGAGCTTAAACCTGTTCAGGGTGCCGGTTAAGGACGTGTTTGTTGGTAATAGTTAATGGGCCTCAAACATAAAAAAGAACATAATATTTTACATTACTCAGCTACTTTTTCCATCAAGTGTACTTCAGTTAACAGTGTCACAGGACGCTTCAGCCCCAACTAAGCACACACTTTACGGTTACGGATCAAGTTTAAAATAATTTGGATTGTCACATCACTTAGCGTGGAATATTTATAGGAGGGTGTTATTTTCTCAAATAAAACCAATCATAAAGCCAATTTAACCTTGACTTGTAATTTTAATTTTTTCGTTATGTCCGTAATATTGTAAATTCTTATGTGTTCCATTATACTCATATGATGTCAAGATTCTCTTTAACCAAACAATGATATAGTTTTTGATAAAATTGATTTTTTCAATCACACTTACAGGGGAGGGAATCACTACATTGCGCCGGACATCATACAATATTTTGGGGGTATATATAAACCAAATGAAATTAACAAACCTATCCCTTAACTCGTGAGTCTTCTTGAACACTTCCGCTGCCAGCAGATGGTATGAACCGTGGTTCATGAGTGTTGTAGCCAAGGTATGCGCCATACCACGCATAATCATATGATCTGTCATTCTGAACTGGTAGGATGCTTTGACAAGGAGATTCGGAAGTACAACTTCCTCATCCCTTCGCCAATAACGCACGGAATACATCTTGGACTCTAGTATAGAAGGCATGGCTGTTTCTGTTTGTTTAGAGAGATCTAGATTTGCTTAAGAAAATACTTGGCAAGTGTTGAGGGTTTTTACACAACTTATAATCAGAGCTTAGAGCCGTCAAGGTCCAAATAGTTACTTTGTAGAGTTTAGGAAAAAATTTACGTGGAGGGTTCAGTCCATCTAGGTTTACGTGGGCAATATAATTTAAGTGCGCCTTATTTTAATTGGGCCAATTTTTTTAGGGGTAACATTATAAACTAATTAAATGTGTAGTTACTGTGTTGAGTTTAGGAAAAATGGGAATTTTTAAGCTATCATTTTGAAATAGGACAGTTACGTTGGATGTACTGTTACACAATCAAATCTCAATAAATCAGTAATCTTAACCTAACCGGTCCTAAACGCATTTTAAGTTAAAAATAAATTATTTAACCGTGAATGATCGAATACTACACCCTCAAACAAAATTCCCTATGCTTATCAACTGCCTAGATCGTAGTATTTATTATCAACCCGTCTGTGATAACTAAACCATATACCATATGAATATAATATTAAAGGTTCCTAGAACGTATTACCATAATTATTTTTTTGAAATAAGGTCGCTGATGGTGGTGTATTTTAATATTTTTCTCAGTTTTAAGTTTATATTTCATAATTATGTTGGTTTAAATTAAGATGGTTGATTGGTAGGATCATAAGAATATCATGCATAAGTTCTGTTAAACCTGGTATCGATGTAAAGATTTATACAATTCATATATATATATATATATATATATATGTATGCATTTTGTATCTGTGTGTGTTTGTATAGTCAGTTTGTGTTGTTGTGGGTGTGTGGGTGTGTGCAGTATCTCATATTGCCCAATCGACACAAAATTCATCGCTATATGTGGTAATAAAATTTAATTTTGGAGTCCCTCTCTCTCTCTTTAAATATTAGCGTGTAGTTAACATTTAAATTTTAATTTGTACAAATTTAACTATCATCTAAAATGCTTATATCTAAATGAACAAACCAATTTGAGAATGTTATTCCCTAGAAATAATATCGGAGATTTGATAGAGTATACATTAAAGCAAACTTTTAGTGCGCTTTATGGATGTATATTTAATTTCCTTATTATCTGAAAT
>JAUEKW010145818.1:0-10428 GCA_032274785.1 Ajuga reptans
CTTCTCACCGACCCATCTACAACTTGCATCTCACCGTAACCCATAATATTTTCCCTTTTTTGTTGCCAATAAAAATAAATAGTCATCAAATAGATTATATGCATGCATATAATGGAATTTCGATGAATAAAAAAAAATCAGATGCCATTAAAAAAACAGAGCAAAGAGGAGAAAACAAAGCAATTAAATTATAGGTCATTAAATAAAATAAAAGAAAACCGAAGGCTACTGGGGCTCAGATTTATGAAGGGGCAAGAGGAAAAACCCCAAAATAAATAAAATATCAAGTATGAGAAGATAAATATACCACGTGTCTTTCTTTTTCTGAAATTCACAAAAATTTGAATGTAGAGGATCCATATCCACTGCAAACGCAGTAGAAAGAGAAATGCTCCCATTAGTAAGTGAAATTGATGGGAAGGGTTAGAGACATGTAAACCGCTGCTTTTCTAATAATTATTGTCTCAACCCTAAATAAAAGTGGTTGAGGGCAACCATTATTTAACAAACACAGGTACGGATTCGACCAGCCCAAATGAGTTTCGGCCAATCCAAAGCAAATATAGCCTAATAAAACGCCCTTAATAAATTTCATAACTAATTAAGAATTTTTCAATTGAGTAAAAAAGGGCCTAAAAAGAATTATTTCTCGATTATTTTCATGTTGCAAGTTGTAATTGGAAATTAATCTCTTAAATTAAAGATGTTGTTCATGTTGTAAGAAGTTTCCATTTTGATTGAATAAAAGTATTTTTGTTTTTTTGGAAATTCTTTCATTAGAAATTCATATTTTTTATTATTTGAATTTTTTGAAGGAATTACAATTAGAACAAAAAAAAAAAACAGATTAGATTTAATTAAGGAATTGTGATTAAAACAACAAAAATAGAAGAAAGTTAGATGTTAATTTTTTTTAGCAATGGCTTTTTGTGTGATTTATTTGATAAAATAAGACAAAACACAATTTTATAAGGATGAAAACGAAAGAGAATTTTAAAAAGCACCAGAATACAAAAGAATTTGGATCATTTTTGTCTGTTTTATTTAATAAAAAAAAAGACAAAACACGAATTGGTAAGAAGTAAGAACATATTATAAGGATGAAATTTAAAGAGAAAAAAAGGAAAAAAGTTTGCATATAATTTGAGGGTCATTTTCCCATCGCTAGAATACATTAGTTTAATCATTTTCTTTAAAATTAAGTCAGAATGATTTTTTTTAAAATTTATTTTAATTTTCTAAATGCTCAAATTTTAAGAATGTAACTAATTTCAGGTAAATTCTAATTTGCAAAAAATTAATATTAGACTACTACAAATTCTTTAATTATTTAAAAGTGATTTTATAAATGGTATATTTCATATCAAACCCAAAACATAAAAAATATAGAACCCAAAAATATTTTCTTACCAAAACTCAAACCCACAATTCATAAGATTTAAAGCCCACATAATTATTATAGGTTATTATTCTTATATATTAAACAAATTCCCTCATTTTAGACTTTTTGCTAGCTAAAACCAAAGTTGCCTAAATCAAGGAGCAGCCTGAAAACTAGTAGGTGTTGTCGACACATCCGGTGAAAAAATAATTACACGCACTCACACGTATATAGTGTGTATATTTGGAATGGGGCTTGTTTGGATTTGTTTACATTGGGATTTTGTAAGTTCCTTATTTTCAAATAAGAATTTAAATGTGTATTAATTTTTGTATGAAAATTGAAAATATGTTTAGATATGTGTTTTTTATGAGAAAAAAGTATAAAGAACATAATGAGATTATGTTTGGATGAGTGTATTTTTTTGTATGTTTTAATTACGAAAAATCGTGTAAGTTATAAAATAGTGATACTTAAAATAAAATACATGTGGATTCAAATGCCTACCATTATTTTTTATTATTTTGTTATAATTTATTATTAGTAATCTTGGCATTCATAGGTCAAAGTAGCTTTGTAGAGTGGCAATAAATTCTACTATTCTGGGACTGGGAATGAAGGGTGAGGTCAAAATTTTCGAACGAAGTTATTCTCATTGGGAATTGGCTTCTCATTGAAATAACCATAACCAGACAAGTTTTCAATGAGTTTGAATAGTAAAACAGTGAAAATAACCTATTGAAAATGTATCCAAACAAACCCATACAACCACAAAATCCAACAAGTGCCCAGATAGTAAGTTTATTTTAAACATCTTATAAACTTCAATATCTTATTATTTTTATAAAAAATTTATAATATGTAATTTCTCAAGAGCTTATAAATTTACAAAAAATGTTTGGATAAAAGAACTTATAAGCGTACAAATTGAATGGAGTGATTTGACTATAAATTTGGGGACTAATTTGAAAGTCACTATCAAACACACATTTTGATTAGTGTATGAAGTGTATCGAGTGTGTGGTCTATGCAAAGTGTGTGTGTGGAGTTCGTATGAGGTGGGTGGTGTGGTGTGTGTGAATTGTGTGTAGTGTGTGAATTGTTGAAAAAATATTTGATATTTCAAAAGATTATAAATAAAATATATCATACATTTACTTAGTCAACCTCCAAAAATAATTATTTTATAAACTAATTTACCAACTCATCATAAATGTATTTTTTACCAAGTTCAACTTTTACTTAGTCTTCACTTACTCTGGTGTAACACCCTGAATATTTTTGTCTATTATCTATTCCTAGGAATATTATTTTATGTGCCCATATAATTAATTTAGGAATTTTATGTACTTTATAATTTCTTTTTTTAAGTTATGAGTTTGATATTTATTATATCGCTAAAAGTGGTCCAAAATCATTATTGTTTAAGTTAAACCCAAAATCTCATTTATGAACATTTGACATAAGCTAGTTATAAATTTTAAGACAAAATATTTCGCCCTGTTAGTTTGGTAGCATTTAGTTATTTTTAGTCATATTCAAGTCGAGGAAGCCCATAAAATTAGTTTAGGCCTAACTGCATGTTATGAATCCACTTCTACATGACCCTAAGCTCAAGTCAGTTTTATTTGCATTTTATTTCAAGTTCAATGTCTCATTAGGTCCAAGCCCAATTTATGCATTATTGTTTATTTCTTTAGACCTACATCTTCATTTAATTTAATTGGGCCCCACGTAACATATTGAGATAAATTAGAAATTCTTAGAGAGTGAAAACGAGAGAATTAGCAGATATAAAACATGATACTCTAGGGCTGTGTTTATTTGCTACTTGCCCCAGCCGGATCCGGTTGGGGCAAGTAAATATGGTGTTTGATAATTTTGGTTTGTGGCAATTTTGGTGGGTCAGACACCTTTAATACACCAACAATAAATCACATCACCAATCAATCACAATTTCCAATACTAACTTTAATCATTTATACAATTCTCAATACTAACTTTAACCATTTATCAATCAACTACTAACACATCTTACATCTATCACATCACATTTTTCAACTTTATATTATAAACTAACCCCAACCAAAACTCCAGCAAAAAACTACCAAACACACCTTTTTCCCCAGCCTATTTACTTCAGCCTATTTATCCCAGCCAACAGTGCTCCAGCCCCCTCCAGCCGCAATCAAACACAACCTAAACTAAATTTAGCATCAAATTGTACATTTTTTTCCTAAATTGAAATGATCTTATTTATTGGTTATTGCGTATTGGGCCGAGAACAGAGATTCGGGCCGGTAAAAGGTTGACTGCTCATCCAAAATAGCAAATTAAATCCACTCTGCTTTCCCTCACCACAGCTACTGTGTGGGAAAGCTTGCTTCCAGTTCCCATGGCGTTTTCGTTGTCTCACTCTACATTATTCCTAAAGCCCCTCTTTCTTCGCAGCAAAACCCTAGCTTTCTCCCTGCATCTCTCATCTTTCTCCACATCTTCTGCTTCTCTTTTTTCAGATAATAATAAAGTCCCCGTCAGTAAGAAATCAAGGCAACCGATTGCTGCCACGCTTGTTGAACTTGGTGGCGTCAAAATTTCCAGGGATGGTAAAATTTTCATTTAGTTTTTCTCAATAAACTTTTGTATTCACAATTACACCACACACACACTCTCTCTCACATGCCACAATTGCAATGAGTCAGGGTTTTGATTATTGTGATAGGGTTAATTTTTTACCTCCTCCGTGGGGTGTGAATCTCCATCTCTCTATCTGAGTTTTGCCCAATTATTTTCCCTATTGAGCCTATTACTTGTTTCTCATAATACGATTCTTCTGTTCTGCAATTCAATGCTTTCAGATGGCAATTGCAATTCCTAATCTGGAAATGCATATATTATTCTTGTTGCTATCTCGATTTCCATCTGATGGAATGGAATATTTGTTTCAACATTTGCTAGTTTTTGCTTTAGTGGAGGGCTTTTACAGTGCGTAGAATAGCTTTAGTTCTTATGTTTATGGTATTACTATGGAGAGTCCTATCTACTATGCAAATATTCTGATTTCAAAATTGTTGCACCATTGATATTAGACTTGTAAATGTGCAGAAATAGTGAAGGATGACCCAACAAACAATGTTCCTGATTCAATATTCTCAAAGCTTGGCATGCAGCTTCATAGGAGGGATCAGCATCCCCTTGGCATTCTGAAGAATGCAATCTTTGACTATTTTGACACCAATTACCCCACTAAATTTGCCAAGTTTGACGATTTATGCCCTATAGTTTCTATAAAAGCCGTAAGATGACATCGCTACACATTTCGAGTTGTATTTCTGTCTTCACTAATATGTCTTCGAACCTCACTTTGTTTCAGTGTTTCTTTTACTGAATTCTTGCACTTTTAGCATGTCATTTGACGTCAGCATGCTCCTATTATGGCTTTCTCCATGGATGTTGGTGCTGATAGTTGCTCCACTTTGTAAAAGGTTTTTTAGTGTTGGGTTCTCATGTCGTCATACGTCCTTATGCTGAGTAGACTATGCAATTTTATAGCTCTGTCATAGTAATTTAGGGACACATCATCCTGAAATGCTATCATAAGGGCTTTAAGAAGGTAATAAGTGACTTGTTTGCTTGATTTCCTGTTTAAATTATATAATTAGACTTATGAGAAACGGCTGGGAAATCACTCTCAAAACTCTTTTTGGGTCATAGAGAGGCAAGGAATCTGGGTTGAGGGTGTTATATGGAACATCAATGTATCGCCAAAAATGGCAGCTTAAATACGGTAAAACAGGGACTTATTCAATGGGTAAACTGGATCCTAGTTGATAAATTCGACCAACTTAATTGTTTCTTGAGATATGAAGCTATTCACTTACTTGAGATGTATGTACAAAAACCAAAGCAGTTTATCTAATGAAAAATAAACTTATTACTACAAGAACATATTTTATAGACAAACAAGGAAACGTTAAAGTAGTTCTCAGCATCAAGACAACAGCTTCGATTTCTAGAAATACTGGCAGATGTAATGATATTGATTCCTTAGATTCATATAATTTTGTTTTTCAGCCTTCCACCATAAAGTTGTGACTGATAACTTTCTAGTTTCATTAATCCTTTCTATTGTTTGCTTGCAGAACTTTGATGATGTTCTGGTGCCTGCTGATCATGTTAGCAGGAGTTACAATGACACATATTACGTGGATCCTCAAACTGTCTTGAGGTGCCATACTAGCGCACATCAAGCCGAGTTGCTAAGGGAAGGACATACTCATTTTCTTGTCACTGGAGACGTTTACCGCAGAGATTCAATAGACTCTACCCACTACCCTGTATTCCATCAGGTTTGTTGTGGATAATTTGTGAGCATGGAATCTGTGTGTTCTGGTTGAGATATTTATTAACAGAACAAGTTTTTATATTAAATTCAGATGGAAGGTGTACGTGTTTTTACTCCAGCTGACTGGGAGGGATCTGGTACAGATGCTACGCTGTATGCAGCTGAGGATCTAAAGAGATGTCTAGAGGGTTTAGCACGCCATTTATTTGGTATAACTCAATCGGAACATGTATTTCATCTTCGTTTCTTAAGAAATGGAGAGTTCAATCATTTTATCTTGTCCATGCAAAATATTTAGAAACTAATTCGTCCACCACACTGAAGGAGTAGTAGTTAATTCTGTTTACCAAAAACTATACTTGAAACTGCAATGCGGTAGTTCATTATGTTTACCAAAACACAATAGTTGGAATTTTGTTCTTGCTAGACCATCATCAATTTCTTTCGTCAGCTCCACACCAGGATACATTGATTTTTGCATACATGCTCCAGCAGACAGCCTTCTCAGAAAGGAAATGAAATATATATAATAAGCAAATAAGAATGTCAGCAGAACATAATCATGTAGGCAAGTTCTAGCACAACATTGAACTAGTTGCCAAACCTTTAGCTTTATGAGAGAGTTAAGTATGAATTGTGGATTGGTGATGTTCCTGCATGTCAGAGGAAGGAAGTCGCAAAGCTGACTTGTTAACTATGACTAGATTTCTAAAGCCATAGTTAACTTAATTTCTTAAAATTGTATTTTGTAGTAAAAATACTCAAGGTACGTGAGTCCTTTGATTTATGAAAAATCTCTGCCTTCAATTTTGAAGTCTTCTTCAGGTGGCGTGGAAATGCGTTGGATTGACACTTATTTTCCCTTCACCAATCCATCATTTGAACTGGAAATATATTTTCAGGTAGTTTTTGTATTCATTGCAAATATTGACAAACGACAGTTTAACCCCATGGCACATCATATGCCTTCTATTACTTCAGTTTTAGGAGAACTATCTGCTTGTTACTGATAAGACACATTGTTGCTATATCTTGTCCACTAGAGCTATTTTCACCTGAGTATCATTGCATGCTCTCTAGTGTATTGTGGAAATGAGTTCATTCGTCTATGCGGGTGTTCTATAATAAATCTTTATGGATTCTTTTAATGTATCTAGGAAAAATGGTTGGAAGTCTTGGGTTGTGGAGTGATGGAACAAGAAATTTTGAAGAGAAGTGGTAGGAATGACAATGTTGCTTGGGCTTTTGGCCTTGGACTGGAGAGATTAGCAATGGTCTTATTTGATATTCCAGATATCCGCCTTTTCTGGAGCACAGATGAGCGGTTTACTTCACAGGTACTCTTTAAAAATATTTGCTTTGAACTGTTCTCAAATCTTTAGCACCTAATCTGTCCTTTTTATTTGTATGTAGTTCTCCAAAGGCCAGCTTGGTGTTAAGTTTAAACCATATTCCAAGGTACATCTTCGACATTACAAGAAGACTTGTTAATTTACAACTTTACATTATGCAACTTCCCTTCCATGATTAAGAAGTTACACAAAACTCAGTTTTTATTGGTGATATATGTTTGATATTGCAGTATCCTCCTTGTTACAAGGATATGAGTTTCTGGATCAGTGATTCATTTACTGAAAACAACCTCTGTGAAGTTATAAGAGGTATTGCTGGAGATCTTATCGAGGAGGTAAGTTGAGCTGATATATTCATTATAAGACTGTATTAAATAAATTTAGTAAGACGCATGCAGATGTAGTAAGAAAACAAGGCGTAATGATGCATCATCGAGTCTGGTTGTCCATATATAGTCTTGCTTCTAGATTTAATAGTACTTTCCCCATCCTTCTACTCAAATTCATCTTTGTAACCAATTTATTCTATTAAATAGAGGTAGCTTAAGAAATTTCTTTGCAGATTTGTCATTTCCAATACTATCTTAATCCGTGTGGAAAAAAAGAAGCCTATATATTTTTTGTGATGAGGTCGTAGTACTCTCTTATATAATTGCTGTCTGTTATTGGACTTTGAGATTCAATAATGTTGTAAGCACTATTTTTTTATTGGTAAGCCCAACCTTAAAATGTCTATTTGTTTCATTTCTTCCTTGAAAAGCAAATTCGGCGTAAACTGCAAATCATAATGTCATACTCTTACTACTAGTAGCAAAACATGGTATCATGTTTTTGTGCAATTAGACATGATTAGAAGAATTCTTGATAAGCTGGTGTTTGGTTATATTTTAATCTGGGTATATATTTTTGGCAGGTGACATTGATTGACAACTTCACAAACAAGAAAGGAATGACCAGTCACTGTTACCGGATAGTGTATAGGTCGATGGAACGCTCACTTACTGATGAAGAGATCAACGATTTACAGGTAATTCAACGTACAAAAAAGTGGTAACATCTTGTTGCACCGTTGTTTAAAAGTTTCATAACTGAAAACTGTGAATTTTGTGAAAAATGCAGTGGAAGGTGCGGGAGCAAGTTGAGTCTAAGTTGAAGGTCGTTCTGAGATAAGTATTTTGCGTTCCCCTACTAGCATCTTGACGCTGTTGAGCTGCAAATATTCATCCACTTCTAGGACTTGTATAGAAGACCATAATATGCATCGTTGGATTGGCAAACCAACTCCTCTATACAAGGTAATCATTCATGTTACTGTAATTTATATGTTTTTAAGTAGTTTTGACGCCAAGAATTGGGTTTGCTGAATTTTTTCAATTATTTGTATGAGCGGAAACATGCATAGTTTTCCCAGTAATGAACACTTCACACTGTGTTTGGTTAGCTTCTCTGCTTCTTGTAACTCTGAACACAAAATTTTTAAAAGAAATAATGCATATATTTGGGTCTCCATGGTTTGGTATCTCTCTTCTTTCTGTAAAAAATTGAAAAATTTCATGTTAAAGGATGCTTTCAATCCTGTGTGCCTCGAATCTGCCCTCCGGATGTGTGCGTCATGCTTGTGTCGTGTGTGTGCCCCAAACAGTTAAGCCGCTCCACACCACCGGAGGCACACTTTCACGGAACCGATTTTTATGGACAAGTCGGAGAAATTAGAATTTTACGTTTACTGATAAATCGAGATCTTAACTTTTGTTTAAGATAAAAATTACTTTTAGAACATGACTCTTATGCTAAGTGGCATAGCTACCACACTGATGATAGATTATTTACAGGATAGACAGAAGGAAAGCCAACTACTCGGACTCAGACTCTTATTCTAGGTTTCAAGAACGAAAAGGAAGGGGTTTTATGGCTGCAATCATGTTTATTAATCAAATTCTAGATATTTGTAGGGTGGCTTTTCATAAGAAAATGTCTTATAATTTGGTGAGGGAAGAGACGAATAGGCATAGGATCAACAATAACTTTCTCTTCCCGCTTCACCAGGACACATTCTTGGTCCTCCACAATGTTGGAAATATTCACGCGACTTTCATGTGAAAATTTAAATTGGAAATCTTTGTTGATCAAAGAATCGTACCGGATCTACAAGTCATTTTCGTGGTCATCCCATTCCCACTTATTACTCATCATAAATTTTAAAGCCACTATTGCCACATCATATTATCCCAAAATACAACCGCTTTGTTGCTGACTTGCTGGTAGGCGTTTGTAGTTGGACTGTCTCATATAAGTTTTTATTTCAGCAAAATCCCCAATTTAATTATAACAAAGAGGTCACGTGGTTATTTCGACACTTCTGAAAATTTTTGAACAAAAAAGTTCTTAAATTGCCATTTTTTTTATAAATACGGGACTTTCACTACAAGAAAATTTCATATTAAAGATGAAAATTAGTTAACGGGTAGTATACGTTACTAAATAAAAAGAAAATAGAAATTGAATAGATATCATGTGATTAGATACAGATTTTTGTACGTTACTGCTTTAGTTTAGAGACGATATCATGTGATTAGATACAGATTTTTTCATCTCTAATTTAAAGCGTATAATTGCAAAACTGATGGTTACCTTCCAGCCTTTGGGAATATAGAAACCATTGTATACAAAATCAGTAATGGCTTCTCTGAAGGCTCCACTACAGGGAGCGGCGGTGCAACTCTCAGTACTTGACAACAACATTCCATGAATATTTCATCTTTTGTAGATCTTCCCACTTCAGCAACTCCCCTCGAGCTTGAGCTTTCGCTTTCGCAATCTCCATTTGTTCTATATGTTTTTCAAATATTAAATAATGGTAAAACGTAACGTAAAAAGCACTTTCGTCCAAAAAAGAGAGTTATATTTCACACAAATACAAATTTTATAGACAATTAATGAAGGTACAATATTTTTTAAAAAATAAGACCATTTCCAGTTGCATGTTTCCAATTTCAATAATCACTACAACAAATTGGGGAATTTGGGACGAATAGAAAACGTCACTAAAAGTTAGAAAAATGTCACAAATAATTATTTGGGACAAAATTATTTCGTCACACCAAACGTCACAATATCCTAGTCGCTAATAGTTTTTAGAGACAAATATCTTAAAACGTCTCTAAAATAAATTTTTACTGACGTTTCTTTAAATGTCTCAAAAAGTTCCTTTAGTGACCTTTTTTAATTGTCTCAAAAAAAAAATTTAGTGACATTTTTTAAATGTCTCAAAAGATTTCTTTTAGTGACGTTTTCTTTAATTGTCTCAAAAGATTTCTTTAGTGACATTTTCTTGAAAATATCTTTTAATG
>JAUEKW010145829.1:0-10428 GCA_032274785.1 Ajuga reptans
TGTAGTGTGTGTGAAATATGTGTAGTGTGTGAAATATGTGTGGAATATGTGTGGAATGCATGTATTATGTATAATATGTGTGAAACATGTGTGGTATGTGTAATGTGTCAAATGTGTGTGTAGTGTATATGAAGTGTGTGTAGTGGATGAAATATGTGTAGTGTGTTTGAAATATGTGTACTGTATGTAATGTGTGTGCAATATATGTTTAGTGTGTGTGAAGTGTGTGTGAAGTGTGTGTTGTACGTGAAATGTGTGTGGTGTGTGTAATGTGTGAAATGTGTGTGTAGTGTGTGTGAAATATGTGTGGAATGTGTGTGTAGTGTGTGTGAAGTGTGTGTAGTGTGTTAAATATGTGTGCAGTGTGTGTAATATGTGAAATGTATGTGTAGTGTGTGAAATTTGTGTAGTGTGTGAAATGTGTGAAATGTGTGTGTAGTGTGTGTGAAATATGTATAGTGTGTTAAATGTGTGTGGAATGCATGTATTGTGTATAATGTATGTGAAATGTGTGTAGTATTTGTAATTTGTGAAATGCATGTGTAGTGTCTGTGAAGTGTGTGAAATATGTGTAGTGTGTGTGAAACGTGTGTAGTGTGTGAAATGTGTGTGGAATGTGTGTGTAGTGTTTGTGAAGTTTGTGTAGTGTATGATATGTGTGTAGTGTGTGGAATATGTGTAGTGTGTGTAATGTGTGAAATGTGTGTGTAATGTTTACGAAGTGTGTTTAGTGTGTGTGAAACGTGTGTAGTGTGTGTAATATATGAAATAGGTGTGTATTCTGTGTAATGTGTGAAATGTGTGTGAAATGTGTGAAATATGTGAAATGTGTTTAGTGTGTAAAATGTGTGTGGAATGTGGATGGAATGCGTGTATTGTGTATAATGTGTATGAAACGTGTGTAGTATGTCTAACATATGAAATATGTGTGTAGTGTGTGAAGTGTGTGTAGTGTGTGAAATATATGTAGTGTATGTAATCTGTGTGGAGTGTGTTTAGTGTGTCTGTAGTGTTGTAGTGTGTGTAATGTATGAAATATGTGTGTGATGTATGTGAAGTGTGTTTAATATGTGTGAAACGTGTGTAGTGTGTGTATTGTATGAAATATGTGTGTAGTGTGTGAAATGTATGTTTAGTGTGTGAAATATGTTTAGTGTGTGAAATATATGAAATGTGTGTAGTCTGTGAAATGTGTAAAATGTATGTGTAGTGTGTGTGAAATGTGTGTAGTGTGTGAAATATGTGTGGAATGTATGTGGAATGTGTGTTTTGCATATAATGTGTGTGAAGCGTGTGTAGTATGTGCAATGTATGAAATGTATGTGTAGTGTGTGTGAAGTGTGTGTTGTGTGTGAAATATGTGTAGTGTATGAAATGTGTGTGGAATGTGTGTGTAGTGTATGTGAATTTGTGTAGTATGTGAAACATGTGTAGTGTGTGTAATGTGTGTGAAGTGTGTTTAGTGTGTGTGAAACGTGTGTAGTATGTGTAATATGTAAAATATATGTGTAGTATGTGTAATGTGTGAAATATGTGTGTAGTGTGTGAAATGTGTGAAATGTGTGTGTAGTGTTTGTGAAATGTGTGTGGCATATGTGTGGAATGCGTGTATTGTGTATAATGTGAGTGAAACGTGTGTAGTATGTGTAATGTATGAAATGTGTGTATAGTGTGTGTGAAGTGTGTGTAGTGTGTGAAATATGTTTAGTGTGTGTGAAACATGGGTAGTGTGTGTAGTGTGTAGAGTGTGTGTGAAGTGTGTGTATTGTCTGAAATATGTGTAGTGTGTGTAATGTGTGAAATGTGTGGGGTAATGTGCGTGAAATGTGTTTAGTGTGTGTGAAATGTGTGTAGTGTGTGTAATGTATGGAATATGTGTGTATTGTGTGTAATATGTGAAATATGTGTGAAATGTATGTGTGAAATGTGTGTAGTGTGTGAAATGTATGTGGAATGTGGGTGGAATGCGTGTATTGTGTATAATGTGTGTGAATCGTGTGTAGTATGTGTAATGTATGAAATACGTGTGTAGTGTGTGTGAAGTATTTGTAGTATGTGAAATATGTGTAGTGTGTGTAATCTGTGTGGAGTGTGTTTAGTATGTCTGAAGTGTGTGTAGTGTGAAATATGTGTGTAATGTGTGTGAAGTACGTTTAATGTGTGTGAAATGTGTGTAGTATGTGTAATGTATGAAATATATGTGTAGTTTGCGTAATGTGTGAAATGTGTGTGTGGTGTGTGAAATGTGTTTAGTGTGTGAAATATGTGAAATGTGTGTAGTGTGTGAAATGTGTGAAATATGTGTGCAGTACATGTGAAATGTGTGTATTTTGTGAAATGTGTGTGGAATTTGTGTATTGTGTATAATTGTGTGTGAAACGTGTGTAGTATGTGTAATGTGTGAAATACATGTGTAGTGTGTGTTGTGTGTGAAATATGTGTGGTGTGTGAAATGTGTGTGGAATGTATGTGTAGTGTGTGTAAAGTTTGTGAAGTGTGTGAAATGTGTGTAGTGTGTGTAATATGTGACATGTGTGTGTAATGTGTGTGAAGTGTGTTTAGTGTGTGTAAAACGTGTGTAGTGTGTGTAATGTGTGAAATATATGTGTAGTGTGTGTAATGTATGAAATGTGTGTGTAGTGTGTGAAATGTGTGTGTAGTGTGTGTGAAATGTGTGTGGAATATGTGTGGAATGCGTGTATTGTGTGTAATGTGAGTGAAATGTGTGTAGTATGTGTAATGTGTGAAATGTGTGTATAGTGTGTGTGAAGTGTGTGTAGTGTGTGAAATATATGTAGTGTGTGTGAAACGTGGGTAGTGTCTGTAATGTGTGTGGAGTGTTATTAGTGTGTGTGAAGTTTGTGTAGTGAGTGAAATGTGTGTAGTGTGTGTAGTGTGTGAAATGTGTAGGTAATATGTGTGAAGTGTGTTTAGTGTGTGTGAAACATGTGTAGTATGTGTAATGTGTGAAATATGCAAACAATGTGTCTAATTTGTGAAATGTGTGTGTAGTGTGTGAAATGTGTGTAGGGTGTGAAATGTGTGAAAAGTATGTGTAGCGTGTGTTAAATGTGCGTGTATTGTGTATTATGTATGTGAAACGTGTGTAGTATATGTAATGTGTGAAATGCATGTGTAGTCTGTGAAATTTGTGTCGTGTGTGTTAAACGTGTGTATTGTTAGAAATGTGTGTGCAATGTATGTGTAGTGTGTGTCAAGTATGTGTTGTGTGTGAAATGTGTGTAGTGTGTGTAATGTGTGAAATGTTTGTGTAATGTGTGTGACGTATGTTTAGTGTGTGTGAAACGTGTGTAGTGTGTGAAATATGTGTGTAGTGTGTGTAATGTGTGAAATGTGTTTGTAGTGTGTGAAATTTGTGTAGTGTGTGAAGTATGTGTAGTGTGTGAAATATATGTAGTGTGTGTGAAACAAGTGTAGTGTATGTAATGTGTGTGTAATGTATGTTTAGTGTGTGTGAAGTGTGTGTACTGTGTACTGTGTAATGTGTGTAATGTGTGTGTAATGTGTGTGAAGTGTGTGTGTAGTGTGTGAAATGTGTGAAATATGTGTGTAGTGTGTGTGAAATTTGTGTGGAATATGTGTGGAATGCGTGTATTGTGTATAATGTGTGTGAGACATGTGTAGTATGTGTAATGTGTGAAATGTGCGTGTAGTGTGTGTGAAGTGTATGTAATGTGTAAAATATATGTAGTCTGTGTGAAACGTATGTACTGTCTATAATGTGTGTGGAGAGTGTTTAGTTTGTGTGATGTGTGTAGTGAATGAAATATGTGTAGTGTGTGTAATGTGTGAAATGTATTTGTAATGTATGTGAAGTTGGTTTTGTGTGTGTTAAACGTGTGTAGTGTGTGTAATGTGTTAAATATGTGTGTAGTGTATGTAATGTGTGTAGTGTGTGTAGTGTGGATGGAATGCATGTATTTTGTTTTATGTGTGTGAAACTGTGTAGTATGTTTAATGTATGAAATGCGTGTGTAGTGTGTGAAATATATGTCGTGTGTGTGAAACGTGTCTAGTGTGTGAAATATATCTGGAATGTGTGTGCAGTGTGTGTGAAGTGTGTGCTGTGTGTGAAATATGTGTAGTGTGTGTAATATGTGAAATGTGTGTGTAATGTGTGTGACGTGTGTTTAGTGTGTATGAAATGTATGTAGTGTTTGTAATGTGTGTGTAATATGTGAAATGTGTGTGTAGTGTGTGAAATGTGTCTATAGTGTGTGTGAAATATGTGTAGTGTGTGAAATATGTGTGGAATGCGTGCATTGTGTATTATGTGTGTGAAATGTGTGTAGTATATGTAATGTGTGAAATGCGTCTATAGTGCGTGAAATATGTGTCGTGTGTGTGAAACGTGTGTAGTGTGTGAAATGTATGTGGAATGTGTGTGTAGTGTGTGTGAAATGTGTGTAGTGTGTGAAGTGTGTGTAGTGTGTGTAATGTATGAAATGTGTGTGTAATGTATGTGACGTGTGTTTAGTGTGTGTGAAACGTATGTAGTGTTTGTAATGTGTGAAATATGTGTGTAGTGTGTGTAATGCATGAAATATGTGTGTAGTGTATGAAATCTATGTGTAGTGTGTGCAAAATGTGTGTAGTGTGTGAAATGTGTGTGGAATGTGTGTAGAATGTATGTATTATGTATAATGTGTGTGAAACGTGTGTAGTATATGTAATATGTGAAATACGTGTGTAGTGTGTGTGAAGTGTGTATAGTGTGTTAAATATGAGTAGTGTGATTGAAACGTGTGTAGTGTGTGTAATGTGTGGGAAATGTGTGTTTGTGTCTGAAATGTATGCAGTGTGAAATGTGTGAAATGTGTGTGTAATGTGTGTGAAGTGTGTTTAGTTTATGTGCAACGTGTGTATAGTGTGTAATGTATGAAATATGTGTGTGTTGTGTGTAATGTGTGAAATGTGTGTGAAATATGTGTAGTGTGTGTCGAATGTAGGTGGAATGCATGTATTATGTATAATGTATGTGAAACGTGTGTAGTATGTCTAATGTGTGAAATGCGTGTATAGTGTATGTAGTGTGTGAAATATGTGTATTGTGTGTAATGTGTATGGAGTGTGTTTACTGTGTCTGAAGTGTGTGTAGTGTGTGTAATGTGTGAAAGGTTTGAGTAATGTGTGTGAAGTGTGTTTAATATGAGTGAAACGTGTGTATTGTGTGTAATGTGTGAAATATGTGTGTAGTGTGTAATGTGTGAAATGTGTGTGTAGTGTGTGAAATGTGTGAAATGTGTTTAGTGTGTGAAATGTGGAAAATGTGTGGAATATGTGTATTGTGTATAATGTGTGTGAAACGTGTGTAATATGTGTAATGTGTGAATTGCATGTGTAGTGTGTGTGAAGTGTGTGTTGTGTGTGTGAAATATATCTAGTGTGTGTGAAACGTGTGTAGTATGTGAAATGTATGGGCAATGTGTGTGTAGTGTGTGTAGTATGTGAAATGTGTGTATGTGTGTAATGTATGAAATGTGTGTGTGACGTGTGTTTAGTGTGTGTGAAACGTATGTAGTGTTTGTAATGTGTGAAATATATGTGTAGTGTGTGTAATGTGTGAAATGTGTGTGTAGTGTGTTAAATGTGTGTAGTGTGTGCAAAATGTGTGTAGTGTATGAAATATGTGTGGAATGTGTGTGGAATGCGTGTATTGTGTATAATGTGTGTGAAACGTGTGTAGTATGTGTAATGTATGAAATACGTGTGTAGTGTGTGTGAAGTGTGTGTAGTGTGTGAAATATGTGTAGTGTGTGTGAAATGTGTGTAGTGTGTGTAATATGTGGGGAATGTGTGTTTGTGTGTGAAATGTATGTTGTGTGTAATGTGTGAAATAAGTGTGTAATGTGTGTGAAGTATGTTTAGTGTGTGTAAAACATGTGTAGTGTGTGTAGTGTGTGTAATGCATGAAATATGTGTGTATTATGTGTAATGTGTGAAATGTGTGTGAAATGTGTGAAATGTGTGAAATATGTGTGTGAAATATGTTTTGAATGTAGGTGGGATGCGTGTATTATGTATAATGTGTGTGAAACGTGTGTAGTATGTCTAATGTGTGAAATGCATGTATAGTGTGTGTGAAGTGTGTGTATTGTGTGAAATATGTGTAGTGTGCGTAATGTATGTGGAGTCTGTTTAGTGTGTCTGAAGTTTGTGTAGTGTGTGTAATGTGTGAAATGTGTTTGTAATGTGTGTGAAGTGTGTTTAATATGTGTGAAATGTTTGTAGTGCGTATAATGTGTGTGTGTAGTGTGCGTAATGTGTGAAATGTGTGTGTAGTGTTTGAAATGTGTGAAATGTGTTTAGTGTGTGACATGTGTGTAGTGTGTGAAATGTGTGAAATGTGTGTGTAGTATGTGTGAAATGTGTGTAGTGTGTGAAATATGTGTGGAATGTGTGTATTGTGTGTAATATGTGTGAAATATGTGTAGTATGTGTAATGTGTGAAATGCATGTGTAGTGCGTGTGAAGTGTGTGTTGTGTGTAAAATATGTGTAGTGTGTGAAATATGTGTAGTGTGTGTAATATGTCAAATGTGTATGTAATGTGTGTGAAGTGTGTTTAGTGTGTTTGGAATATGTGTAGTGTGTGTAATGTGTGAAGTATGTGTATAGTGTGTGTAATCTATGAAATGTGTAGTAGATTATGAAATGTGTGTAGTGTGTGTGAAATGTGTGTAGTGTGTGAAATGCGTGTATTGTGTATAATGTGAGTGAAACGTGTGTAGTATGTGTAATGTGTGTGGAGTGTGTTTAGTGTGTGTAGTGTGTAAAATATGTGTAGTGTGTGTGAAACGTGTGTAGTATGTGTAATATGTGTGGAGTGTGTATAGTGTGTGTGAAGTGTGTGTAGTGTGTAAAATGTGTGTAGTGTGTGTAATGTGTGAAATATGTGTGAAGTGTGTTTAGTGTGTGTGAAACGTGTGTAGTGTGTTTAATGTCTGAAATATACGTGTACTGTGTGTAATGTATGAAATATGTGTTTAGTGTATGAAATGTGTGTAGTCTGTGAAATGTATGAAAAGTGTGTGTCAAATGTGTGTGGAACGTGTGTGGAATGCGTGTATTGTGTATTGTGTATTATGTGTGTGAAACGTGTGTAGTATGAGTAATGTATGAAATGCATGTGTACTGTATGAAATATGTGTCGTGTGTGTGAAATGTGTTTATTGTGTGAAATATGTGTGGAATGCTTGTGTAGTGTGTGTGATGTATGTGTAGTGTTTGAAATGTGTGTAGTGTGTGTAATGTGTGAAATATGTGTGTAATATGTGTGACGTGTGTTTTGTGTGTGTGAAACGTATATAGTGTGTGTAATGTGTGAAATATGTGTGTAGTGTGTGTAATGTGTGAAATATGTGTGTAGTGTGTGAAATGTGTGTAATGTATGAAATGTGTGTGTAGTGTTTGTGAAATGTGTGTAGTGTGTGGAATGTGTGTGGAATGTGTGTATTGCGTATAATATGCGTGAAACGTGAGTAGTATGTGTAATATATGAAATACGTGAGTAGTGTATGTAAACTGTGTGTAGTGTGTGAAATATGTGTAGTGTGTGTAATGCATGTGGAATATGTGTTTAGTGTGTGTATTTTGTATAATATGTGTGAAACGTGATAAGTATGTGTAATGTGTGAAATACGTGTGTGAAGTGTGTGTAGTGTGTGAAATATGAGTAGTGTGTGTAATATGTGTGGAATGTGTGTTTACTGTGTGTGAAGTGTGTGTAGTGTGTGAAATGTGTGTGATACACCTAGCGTATTATTGGGCCAGAGACAAGAAGAATGGGCTTCCTCCAGAGTTGGGGCCCAATTTAGTTGGCAATGATATTGTAAGGGCTAAAAAGGCCTAATTCCCTAATTAGGCTAGAATTAGCATAATGGGCTCCCAAGTGGGCTTAAGCCCACTAATTTCTATATAAATACCCCCCATTGTAATCATTTGAGACTTACGTGATAATGAGAATACTGACTATTCCTCTGGAATTAGTGTGTGTGAAGTGTGTGTAGTGTGTGATATGTGTATAGTTTGTAATGTGTGAAATGTGTGTGTAATGTGTGTAAAGTGTGTGTGAAATGTGTAGTGTGTGATATGTATGAAATATGTGTGTATTGTGTGTAATGTGTGAAATATGTGTGTAGTGTGAAATGTGTGAAATGTGTGTAGTGTGTGAAATGTGTGGAATGTGTGTGTAGTGTGTGTGAAATGTGTGTAGTGTGTGAAATATATGTGGAATATGCGTGGAATGCATGTATTATGTGTAATGTGTGAAATTTGTGTAGTAGTGTGTGAAACGTGTGTAGTGTGTGCAAATGTGTGTGGAGTGTGTTTAGTGTATGTGAAGTGTGTGTAGTGTGTGAAATGTATGTAGTATGTGCAATGTGTGAAATGTGTGTAATGTGTGTGAAGTATGTTTAGTGTATGTGAAACGTGTGTAGTGTGTGTAATGTATGAAATATGTGTTTAGTGTGTGAAATGTGTGAAATGTGTGTGTAGTGTGTGAAATGTGTGAAATATGTGTAGTTTGTGATAACAAATTAAATTATCTAAATTTTAAGAACCATAAGAAAAAAAAATAACTCAAAGTCTTTCTTCACTCCCTATGATATCCTTGAGTACTTTATCCACATTTTATATTATCCACTTTTTTGTCATTGATGCTTCATCTCATATAAGTAATTTTACTTTGCGCATTGCAGCTCCACTTTATTTTGAAATGGAATATACTGTAGATTCATCTGCATTTATTGAGATTTTGAAGCGTGTATGTCTTGTTCTTTCTCCAAGCATTATCCCTACAGCTACTCCAGATGATGCAGTTGCAAGTGCAATTAGGTTTTGAGATCTTAGATGAGCTAAGAATGCTTGATATAAGAATGTTCTTAATATTTTACCAGCCTCGTCAATAAAGAAAATCTCACCATTCCTTTTTTTGTATGCATTCTAAAAAAATTGAGAATATTCTTCGTTAATCAATATTCAACTTTTGCTTTGCCTTATAATCTTCTGGATGTATTCTAATGGACATTTCCTCTCTATTTATAATGGGATAATAAAGAGAGAGTTAACCTGATATCCTAATGTTAACTTGGTCATTGCTCTTAGCATTGTTGCCATTCATTCTTTTAATCATCTTATCTTCCACTTAAGAAATCATGCAAGTCAAGGTAAATAAGATAATAAAGGGCAGGATCCAAATATAACAAAGAATAATTTAAATTACATACCTGATAACTAAAAATTTGCTAACCAAGTCTCTCATTTACATGGTGTCATTTACCTTATACTAAAGGCTTGAGATGCAAATACATATGGTTCCCTTGTCTTCCACAAGTGTAAAACCTAGTGCATCCTCTTCCATGTATTTACTATTGTTTCTTGGCATATAAACCCATTCTTTTCTAGCTTCCATCCTACAATTTTCTACATCAGTTACATCCTACTTAATAATAGTTGTATGAAAATATGTTTATGAGACTATATAACATCTTTTATGCAATAAGAGTAGACATAATTGATGGATAACATGAACATAGATAATTAGATATGTAATTGCTAGAAATTAATCTTTTACCTGATTGGTGGTTGTTATGGGGTATATCCAACAGTAAATAGGCTGCAAGATCTTTGATATTCTTTACATAAGCCACCACTACAGATTTCCAAAGAGCATATTCTTGAAAGCTGAAGAAAGAGACAAAAAATAATATTTAAGAGAAAAATTATAAGGAAAAGAAGTTGACAGGAAAATATCATCAACTTCTCAAACTAAAGATTATATATGGAATCAAATATACTAATTATTAAAGTAACATTTCTGAAAATACTGGTTGACCATTTTGGGGTCAGTTTATCTATTTAGTTTATTGATAATAATTTAGTTAGGTCCTTGATGTTCCTCTTTTCCAGAGATTGAATTTGTCTTCAACAATTTGACTGGCAAGTAAGAGAGCTGGTAGGTTTCCAAGTATTCTATTACAGTTTTGCCCTTTGTATACCTCCGACGATATTTTGCTAGGCACTAGATGGTCCTTGGCCACCTATATTTTTTTCCAACTCCTCCATGCTTAACCCCACCTATGTTAAGAATGTTTCTAGATTATGGATATGTCTTAGGCTCGACTAATTGATTTCTCAAGTTAATTGTTTTTACCAAATAATCATATGAAGCCCAAGTTTATAACACAGGTAATTATTATTATTCAATTGCTAAGAATTCACTGTAGACACATAAAATTTGTCCCCAATCAAATGGTGTCACGTGGAAATAATATATCAAATATCAATTAAAATATCATGTCTATATTTTGGGAATTTAATCAAATTAATTTCTAAAATAAAATAGATAAATAATTGATATTTTAAATATTAATATTTTCCACCAAATCATTATTGTCAAGAATCAAAT
>JAUEKW010145840.1:0-10427 GCA_032274785.1 Ajuga reptans
TTGTGTTTTTTAGATTGTTATAGTTTAATGATATAACACTGTGGCATGTTTATACAATGATCTATATATTGTATGCTTGTGAACACATAAAGAATGGTTCATATTGGATAAATATTATACTGTTATTAATATTTTTCATGGGAAGAATATTGTTATGGTTTTAATTGAATGCGTATACGAAGTTAAGGAAAAGTGAAATAACATGAATTTGATAAATACGAACTATCTATAAAATATGCGTGGTTAAACATGGACACCACTACATAGAGTGTAAGAGATTAAGAAGTTGAACTACATAGAGAATTGAAAAATAAATCAGGCAAAATAAAGTGTTGAAAGTCATAATGAGCATCCTTTGGCTGAGAGGGTCTGAAATTTCCTGCATTGTTTTCATAAGCTTGTTTGTAATATCTTCAATAATCAATTAGTTGAACAACTTCATTTTCCCAAAAGCTTAACCGTGTCACGCCACTTTCATCAGTCATAGTAACTGCAATCTTGTATCTGAAAAAAAAAGGAACTTACTTTATTATCATTTAGCATAATGATAAACATGTATATTTTATGAAGTTTGAATTTGTATTGAGGGGCCTTAATTTTTCATGATTTGCAGTGATGAGAGTAAAGAAGACAACGCAACTTTGAATGTTGTATATAAGGAAGTTTTTAGAAATTTATAGTTTAGCCAATTTCAAATACTTTACGAGCTCTACTTTTCTTATTAATGTTGTGTACAAATATTTGCATTTTCATTTGTATTTCGCAAACATCAAAACTTTACAATTTAACCCTTTTACAAACTTATAACTGTATTCATCATTTCTTATTTTTTAAATTATATTATTATTATACATAAACACATAACCAACAAAATTCACCCGTGCGTCGCAGGGTATACATATACAATTAATAAACAATAAACATATACAATTAATAAATAATAAACATATACAATTAACAGGAGCACGACACGTGGCAATCCGCTACAAAAAGGGGAATATGGTAGATAAGAAGCTGCCATGTGGCACTTGGCTCTTTTTTTTTTAATAGTATAGGGGGATGATGATTATTAACTAAAGACTGGAGATTTGGGCTTGATGTAGAGATTGGACTAATTTAAATATATAACATTGGTTGAACAATATATAATTAAAACTGGCATTATAAAGCTAAAATAAATCTCACTTTTAATACTGTGGGCCTTCTTATCCAATTATATAATTGGGCATTTAAAAACTAAAATAATTAAGTTTATAATTAATTAGGGATTGTGCTTTCTAACTACGAGGTTTAGTTTAGGATGAATCGAACTTACCTTAAATGCATGAAGAATAAATGGTTTTTCTATTAAAAATATAAATTGTCGGGTGTTACATGCTCCCCTACCCATGGTGGGCACAACTTAATATGGCAATCACTGATGTGTAAAAAATTCATCCCCAAATTATAGATGAGTTAATTAGTTGTTTTTTTATAGATATTGACACATCAGTGGTGGACACATTAACTTGTGCCCACCACGAATAAGGGAACGGGACTGTGTGCACCTTTGCGGCTTTGCCGATTCCTTCCATTCCACAAAATGATAATCTGAAATTTCTGCAGTAATATTTCTTTGTGTGCACCAAGCGTTTTACCCTGCGAGCCACACCACTTGTTAAATTAATTACGAGAGCTATTCAAAACCAAACATAATTAATTAAGTTGTTTCAAGAATGAATCAATAGTAATTTAGGCAAATATATGTTTCATATGTGTGTGTATATATGTGCTAATATATATAGAAAAGAAAATTTATTTGAAAAAATAGAACGAACAAAAAAATTGGCCTTAAAAGTTAAAACACCAACCATATGTACAAAAAAAAAAAAAAAACACTAAACTACGTATACTTAAAAATGAAAAAAGAAAAAACCAACCATTTATATAAATACAAAAACACCATCACCAGAAAATGAGATCTAGAAGAAGAGGCTAGAGAAGACGTAACTTTATTGATTAAAAACCAATATTTATAGAGCATAATCAAACTAAAATTGCGATAATCTAGCATATAAAACAAAGAATCACCATTAAGATCCAAAAAAATAGCATTGTGATTTGAAATTTGAAAAGGTAAGATGCAGCCGAGTACTTATAGATTATAACGAGAATATCCCCGGGGATACACGATTTAAAATATATTTATATAAGAAAAATTAAATTAAATAATCGAATAAAATAAGTCGAATAATTTATTTCTATAAAATACAAGAACTTCAAATTATTCAATAACTTTTAATTTCGTAAAATATATTATTTAATTTACTTTTGTTGAAGATACAAAGATTTCGACCCACAATGAATAACAAATTTGAGTAAACAATCAACCAACAAATAATTGTCTGTTTTAAAATTGATATGTTATATCAGTATCAAATTAGATGTTGGGAAAAGATTGTTACTTTTTTTCTATTGTAAGTAAAAATAAATTGAAAAAATTATTTGTACCAACGATTTTTTTTTTCAAAATTTTGGATTTTTATTAAATAAAAAACTAAACCAATCACAAGCAACCAACTATAATTTTTTTTACTTAGGAAATTGCAAAAAAAAAAAAAAAAAAGGTGTTCCGAATTTGAAACTATTTTTTGCCGTAATTAACTATTATTGATTGCCTCTGATACATTCTCAAGAAGAAGTGTTAGCTTATTTATTCGAAGCTGACATGTATTTTAACAATGTTCAATATATTGCAGATATATGCAACAATTTGATGGTTGTTATCTTCATTTTTCACAGTTTACAATTTTTCGGGGCCCGAGTCGACGGACTCTTCCGTAAGTCCGGCCCTGGGTTGACCACAGAAGCACAATCCGTCCATTGCGCCGAGGAGCTTCTAGTCTTCCTTGGTCTTCTTTCTTTTATGTGTAGGAGCGGATAAGAATTAGAGGAAGGGTTTTCCAATCCTGCAAAATGTGGGGACTATAAAATACTTAAAAGCCCTTGGGACGTGAGGGCCTGCCTAATCAAGACATATTTTTGCTAAAAAATGTGACAGGAAATGGTTCTAGAAAATATAAAAATGTGATATTGGAATCTGTAACAAGAAAAGTTTCTACATTTAAGTGTAAAAAGTGCAATAATTCAGATGGTTTTTGGTAATTTTTCCTATATACATATTAGTCTCAATTTATTATTGATATGTTGAATTTCTAATATATTGATTACTGGAATAATTTTTTGGTTAGGGATGATTTTATATTATGATTGAATAAACAAATAAATTTTTAGGGATGATTTTCCTTTAATTTTTTTTTAGAATTTGTATGTAAGGTCTTGAAAAATATCTTTTTTTTTTCTTTTTTTTTCCATAACAATGACGGATTTATATTAATGAATTACTTCTTTTATATTGCATACATATGTTTGGTACTTAGTAAATGAGCCTGGGCTTACAAAATATATTCATTTTTTTGCCCAAATATTATTGCTTATGGATTATCTAAGGTAGTCCATCTTCGTCATATTTGATCTCTTCTATGTTTATTTTACTCATTAACTAAAAAGTACATATTTGATCTCTTCTATGTTTATTTTACTCATTAACTAAAAAGTATCTTTTTGACTCATTTATTGACGGTGACTATATCAGTACATTACTCATGTTATTTGACAATTTCTAATTGTTCTATAAGATTATTAACTTATTATGTAGGGTGACATTATCTGGCATGACAAGCTAGCTCGAGTGACAAACATGTCACGGGTTGCATCCTGCTGCTTCATAGATAAATGACATGAAAAGACGATCCAATAGTATACCTAGATAATAATAAATTTAAATTAAGTTAAAAATATTCTTATTTTTATGTTTAAACTAAGATAAAATAGATAACACAAAAAAATATAATAATATAATCCGAATATGACATGATAATACGATTACCACTTCTATACTTAGGGATTAAATGATTGTGATTGCTTATGCCAATATTATCAATTTTAGTGTACCATTTAACTAGCAATAACGATATTGTGCAAGTGTTAGTATAATGTTATTTGGCTCATGCACTAATATATAAATATATTAATAATAATATTTCATTATTTTGCATATTGCAGATCGTATTGGTAATATTTCACTATTAATAATTTATGAATTTATAAATATCAAATATTTCATCCGCTCTAAAATAATTGTTATTTTTAGTATATGAATTTTGTCCTAAAATAATTGTCGTTTTAGGAATTCAAGATATAATTTTCATTAATCTTTCAAAATGACCCATGTTATAAATGAGTTTTGAAAATATAAAAAATGTTGTCTATAAAATAGAGAAAAACACAACTTTTAAAAAAATATAATAATTTAACTTAAATAAGAATGTATGAATAATTTTATAATTTTTTTTAATGTATTTTACTTTTCTAAAACGATACTTATTTGGCGGCGGCTATTCGCAGCCCACGAAATTTCTTAACGCAACCCACTATTTTAATATTAAAATATTGTTATAAAATGACAAAGACACCCTTAATGATAATAAAATATAAATAATTAAAAATAATAAATACATAAAATTAGAAAGAAAAAAAAAAAGAAAAAAAAATCTCAACTTTTCTCTTTCTTGTCATGTTCAATCAACTCACGTTTGTCTCCCAAATTCTATAAACGCCGGCTTCTTCAAGACACATTAATGGAGGACCAAAATAAACACAATTTGAATTGCTCGATTATGGATTCAACTAATCTGAATAGGTGTCTAACAGTCTAACAAGGTGATTAGATTCAATGTGTCATTGTACATCAAAACTAACCAATCCCAAACTATGCGATTCAATTTCATTTCACAATCAACAGCAGATAATCACTCTTCTTCTTCTTGAATGTCTACATTGGAAACAAGAAAACAATGATGATAGAATATTCTTGAAAATTACTTGTTCCTTGTATTTCAATCTACATTTGTACATAATTTTCTTGCTACCAAACACTGCCAATGTCAAGATCTGTGTCCAGAGTTTTGAAACATGTTACTGCTGCTGCTTCTGTTTCTATAATCCGTAAAGCATCATCGTCATTTCCTTGGGGATGTGGTGACGGCGGCATGGAGTGGAGGGGAAATGGGGAAGAAGAAAAGACAAACTTTTTAATGTTCTAACTAATTATTTTTGTTTATAATAAATTAAATAATATAATTTAATAAGAGGATAAAATTGGTATTAAGTGAACTGTATTAAGAAGTAATTATTTTTAAATATAAGTGGGGCTAAAATTTAATGGGTTGTGAATAGCCGTCGGCCTACTTATTTTGGGACGTAGAGAGGGAAAAGCTACCAACATCAAAAGTTAATGAATTTTTTAACGTGTAAGAATTCCAAACAATAACAGCCATGGATTCCGTCCTATATCCTTTTCTTCTTAGCCACTCTCTCAGTCGGCCATGGCCATGCCCAAAATACTACTCTCACTCTTTCCCACCCCACCCCCTCTAACTCAACCCCACCCCACTTTTCCCCTTTTTCTTGATCCTCTCTCTAGAAGAAGTTTAATTCTCGCTATTTCTTCTTCACTTGTAACCTTATCTTCGGCCGCCGCTGCACAACCACCGCCACCGCCACCACCACCACCATCGAAATCTTTTCTGTCGGGCATTGCTAATACCAAGGCTTGGTTCCAGTTCTATGGCGACGGCTTTGCAATTCGTGTGCCCCCCAACTTCGAAGACATCACCGAACCTGAGGTATTTTTGTGTTCCCGTAGTGAATTCTATGCTTTCGAAGTCTCTTTGATTTCTTAATGCTGTGATTGCTTTTGATTTCCTTCTGTGGAGGGTTGATTGTGGGGAAATATATGTGTGAGATGTTGGGAAGGATAAAACTGTGTAGCAAATATTATGTTGGTTTATTGTAAGTTTTGCTGTGTTGAAATTTCTATGGTGGAAATATCGAAACGAGAGATGAAATATTGAGTGCCCAAAAGAACAGGGAAAAATTCACAAGATTTATGTTATCACGAATAGATGCTCTGTATCCAATTAGAGTGTTATTATTAGTTCTAGCCTAACTTATCCCAGGCTTCAACAATTGCCGATTTTGACGTGAGTGTACCATTCTGTGGAGTTGCATTGAAGTGTTGTTTCTTGGTACCGATTGATGTTTTCAGTGTGCGTGCATAATTACTGTACGATTACTGTGAAATGTCTTATGTTGGGCTCTTTGGAAGTAACACAAGTTTTACGGGTTTTTTCCAGGACTATAATGCGGGATTATCTCTCTACGGAGATAAAGCTAAGCCAAAGACTTATGCTGCACGTTTTGCATCTCCCGATGGGTAAAGGCTTCCTTATCAGAAATGTGATTGATTCCATTTGACAATGTCATACCATGGAAACTTGACAGTTTTAATAGTATATTCAGCATGCTTGTGGTCTATCACTCACATTTATCAGATATTTAGCAAAAGTTATTATCAAACATTACCTAAAGCTTGCTGCTCTGATGATACTTTGTTTCGGTTGATGTTAAATGTGAAGACGTTTGGTGACATGAATGGAAACAAGTGAAGAACTGACGGAAACCATATAGTCTAATGAAATGCTTAACATCCATATAGATTTACTTTTTGGCTCCTAAGCTACATCTTCATTATTTGTTTTATCATTATTGACTTTACTCCTAAATGTTAGTTAACAAACTAACATGATAGTTTCCATAGAAGACATCTTAAGTGAGTTATCTGCAATTAGCCTTAAAATGCATGCTTTTACTTACTGACAATCACGGCTTGTTCTATATTGTTTGTTCGTATTGTTTGCATTTCTGAATTCTTCTTGAATCTTGACAGTGTTACCTGGTTGCACTGTCATACAGATCTGAAGTCGTAAGTGTTGTTATTCGACCATCAACCTCACTTAAGATCACCTTCCTAGAGGTTTGTGAATGTTATAGCTCTTACTTCACCTTTCACTAGTGAAATATATAAATAAAATTATTTTTTAGATCTCTTGGTCCACTAGTCCGTTTGGTTTGTTGTATTAGACTAATGTAGAAAAAATAAAGTTTCTCAAAAAAGTGTTTCGATGGCTGCCAATTGATCCGATGGCTACCAATTGATATAAACTGAGTTTAATGTTGATATATCGGTTAAGGAAAATTTAAGAAAATGGATGGTCAAATGCATTTCTTTATTCTCTTCCATATTCCATTTTGCATAAAAGAACAGGGTCAGAGAAGCTCAACGTATTATCCTAATTTAAAGATCTTGCTTGCTGTTGCGATTTCATTTTTTGTACATCCATGGATGACAGCATAATTCGTTCTGCTTAAGTTGCTCCTTTTAGATTATAAAGATTCCTCATATGCTCTCTCCAGGCAAAAGACATCGCTGATCTAGGTTCACTGAAGGAGGCGGCTAAAATATTTGTTCCAGGTATTTTAATATGAGTGGTGTTCTGTTCACAACAAGTAAAAGCTTCAAAGCTTTATTTACTTCATCTGACGTGCTCAAATATGCAGGTGGTTCAACAGTGTACTCTGCCCGTACATTCAAGATTAAGGAAGAGGAAGGTTACAGGTATCTTCACGTGAAAGTATCTTTAATTTTGCGGATGCATCATTGTCACTCCTGTCTTTACTAGTTATCATACCGAATCCAGTTAATCCAACTGTAATGTAATATAGTTGGAACTAACTTTTATTACAGGAAACCAAGAGTAAAACCTACTTAGTTCAACACAAATTCTTAATTTTGAGTCCGGGATTCTGATCATTACTTACTCGTAAATCTCAAAGTTCATACGGAGTTACATGACTGTAGAGATTCATTTGGCTTTTCGATTTCATTTTGATGATTCTATCCATTTCTTATACGATATCTTTTGTGCTTAAATTATTTCAGGAATTATTACTTCTATGAGTTTGGTAGAGACGAACAACACGTTGCACTAGTGGCTGCTGTTAATAGTGGAAAGGTTGGTCTCCCCTGTTACACGTCTTCGGTATCTTCTGCATGTGTTCAGTAGAAAGTTAATTTACAGGTTGAAAAGAAAATGAAGAATAAAAATCCGATAAAAATACAAAACTTTCTCTTGTTGTTTGGTCACAAAAGTTTGTTTCCTTGCACGTGACACCAATTGAGGTGGTTTTTGTAAGAAAATAGAAACCTCAAGAGGCTGTCTGTAAAACTTTAAGGGAGTTTTTATTAAAAAAACAAACTTTATTATTTTTCTTTTTAGATCAGGCTAAACGTCAAGGGTAGTTCCCGTAATCATCCTAAAAGATTATTGTTTTCATACCCTTACATTCCAACCATCCTTGCACAACCATGGCATTAAGATGCATTGTTTGTTGTTGTTTCTGTTATTTGTCGTAGGCTATCATAGCCGGAGCTAGCGCACCCCAATATAAATGGAACGAAGATGGTGTGCGGCTCCGCTCTGCTGCTGTCTCACTGACAATTCTGTAAAGGAGAGCCAAAAACTCTGTTAGCAGATCCACAAGTTAACTGTGTGTTATTGTTAAAAAATAGGCGATGTTGGACGAAGAACTCTGTTTTTGCAAAGCATAGGATCCAGCGTGATGGAGTTGAGTTTCGAGTGAATTACTCGACATTTTCGGCTAACAAGCTTTGCTATGTAAGTTTACGATTATGTTTTTTTTGACTGTATCCACTTTCTGAACAACGTCTATGAGTCTTGTTTTCTGGGTTTGAGTAGGTTAAGGTACAAATTAGAAAGTTACATAAATGGCTGTTTACATATTATAAAAACAACACCATTCACATAATACATGTTCAATTGATTATTTGAAAAAAGTCCAAGATTAAAGTACACAACAAACACATGTATTTTATTTATTTGAAAAAGTCCAATATTAAGGTACACAACAAACCCATTTATTTTGTTCAGCTTCACAAAGCTGAACGTACATTAACGATGATTAAATGGAGATGCTATTAGGGACACCCTGCCCCGTCACACCGGACTCCGAAAACGGCTTCAGAAGCTCGTACGGCACCACTCCAGCCCCGACCCTGTTCATCATCTTCTCGTCCGCATTCCGTGCATCGATAATCCCCTCAATCTCCTTCAACTTTCCATTAAATCGTTCAAACGCCGCGCGGATGATCTTGTCATCGGCCCAGTATGGCTGAATCTGATCCCCGATATACTCCTCGTCGGGCGAATGGTTTGACAGGACATCCAGAATCGACATAACTATTGTTGCTTGAATTTGCGAGGGGAAACAATTTAAAAGGAAAGTTTCGGGATTCTCCAAGAACAGTTTCTTCTCTTCCTCACTAGGTTCTTCAGTAGGAATTTGGGTTCGGGCTATGGTGGGCCTGTTTGGGAAGTATCCCGCGTAGTCGAACTGGCCAAAGTTTACGGCTGCATGGTGGCCCGAAGTTATCCAGATGATGGTTGTTAATATTTCGATTAAGTCGTCTGGCGTTTCTAGTTTGGGCCACCAGGGCTCGTCTTTCTTATCGCCGTGGCCCTTTGTTCGGATCTCGGACCACCATGATTGGAGCTCATTGTCAGACTGGACGAGGCTTGGGTCAAGATAGAAGTGTGTAACGTAGTCTGTGGTCCACTGTTTGATGGCATCCCATAGAAGCAAGCCGTCGTTGGCGTAAGGGTAGTCTTCGATTGTTAGCTTCAGGCCATGGGGTGCAGATGGATCCTCCACGGCCATTCCCCTGCCAAACAAGTTGTAACTTGTAAGTATTAACAAATGTCTGTTTTGAGTGATTTTTACTTAACATACATATACTTGAAAGAGGATTGTCTGAAGTTTGGATGTCTCGAGTATATGAACCTCAAGGCATCGATTGTCTTGTGCAAATATTGGATGCGTAGAGAGACAGAAAGGGAGAGAGATTGTGTCTTTTGCAACAATTATATCTTACTCAATTTATATGTCTTTCTTGATCATATAACAGTAAACATGTGGAGAAACCAAAGAAATAGAAGAGAAATAATATTTCATAAAATAATTTTAAAATGCAAAATTATATATTATTGGACAAATAATGAGTAATTATTTAATTGGTTGAAGTACCTATTGATTAAATCTGCCGGCAGTGCCTGTAAGTCGAATTGCCATAGTTGGTCATATGCAACAGAACTCAACTCTATGGAGTACTTCCCAGTGGAGAATGTATTCTCAATAATCCCCTTGGCATTAATAAGAGCCTCACGCGCCAATGCATTGATCTCCATCGTGTATCGAAAATGAGGGTGCAATAGCCGATAAATTGGGTGCATCGCGCTTAGTTGCCTATTCGCTGCGATTATGTAAGGCTCCGTGCAGCAGTGAGTACGTAGCCTACAAATAAACACATATCGATCCCAACTTTTCAGACTAACAAATAATAATAATAATAAAGAGAGAAGTTTAAGAAGATTAATGAATTACCAGTGACTGATTAACTGATGATAACC
>JAUEKW010145851.1:0-10427 GCA_032274785.1 Ajuga reptans
GATCACTAAGAAAAACACTCATATCAGCCAATAACCATCGTAACCATACAATCTCACAAGAGGTAGAGGCCATAGCATGATACTCTGCCTCGGTGGAAGAGCGAGAGACCACATCTTGTTTCTTACTTTTTCACAAGATCAATAAATCTCCAAGAAATACACAGTAGCTAGTAGTGGATTTTCGGTCAGTTTGGTCATTGGCCTAATCTGCATCCGAAAAGGCACGAAGCTCCAAGGATGAGGTAGAAGGAAACAACAAACTCTAATAAAGTATTTCCCGGAGGTAACGGAGAATACGCATAACTGCAGCCCAGTGAACAGAAGTAGGAGCACAAAGTTTCAGGATCCACGGGTCTGTCCAGATTCTGGTGTTAGTGTCGGAGTTTATCCGACGACGACACCCATAGAGCACCAAACGCTGCCCTTCAATGATACTCCGCCATGTCCAAGAAGGGCGCGATCCTAACTCAGCGTCAATGAAAGGGCTCCGAGGATGATACTTCGCTTTCAAGACCTGGGCCAACAAAGAAGAGGGATTAGTATGTAGATGCCAAGCTTGTTTAGAAAGCATGGCCAAATTGAACGCCTTTAAATTACGGAAACCTAAACCTCCCTGTGCTTTGCTTTTAGTGAGAGTATCCTAGGAGCACCAGTGTATTTTCCTTGAGGTAGAATCGCTACCCCACCAGAATGTACAAATCATACGCCGCAAGTCATCAATGAAGCTATCTGTCAATTTAAAATAAGACATAGCGTAGGAAGGGATTGCTTGAAGGACCGATTTGATCAGGATTTCCTTCCCTGCTCTAGATAAATATTTCTCCTTCCATCCGTCAATTCGTTTTGCCATGCGGTCCTTTATAGCGCTGAAAACTTCAGTTTTGCTTCTTCTAATAATGGTCGGCAAACCTAGATATTTATGATGGGATTCGACACGTGGGATGCCCAGCGAGCTGCAAATAAGACCGGCTAAGTGAGGGGCTGTGTTCGAGCTGAACATTATTTTGGATTTCTCAAGGTTAATACACTGCGTGGAAATGCCCTCATAAAGTCGGATGGCCAAAAGGAGAGCTTATGCCTCTTGCATGGATGCTTTACAGAATAGGAGAGTATCATCCACGAAGAAGAGGTACGAGATTCTAGGCGCTGAGCGAGCAAATTTAATCATAGATATACGGCCGTAGACCTGAAGATCCTGCAAAATACAAGAGAAAATTTCCGAACAAATAATGAAGAGGTAGGGGGATAGCGGATCCCCTTGCCTCAATCCTCGCTGCGGAATTAGATCACCAAAAGCCATTAAGTAAAAACGACAAGGAAGTAGAGGTAATGCAAGCATAGATTAAGCGCACAAAGTGGTCCGGGCAACCCATTTTAACAAGAATATCATTCACAAACGGCCACTCCACCCTGTCGAAGGCCTTGCTCATATCTAACTTAATAGACATAAAACCAGTTTGCTCATTCGTTTTGTTTTTAAGAAAGTGATGAGTTTCATATGCGATAAGAATATTGTCGGTAATAAGGCGACCAGGGACAAATGTAGACTGAGACTTAGAAATAATAGCAGGAAAAACAACTCTTAATCTGTTGGCAAGGACCTTGGATGCAAGCTTATAGACAACGTTACAAAGACTTATAGGGCGGAATTAAGAGACAGACTCAGACTTTTTAACTTTAGGAATTAAAACAACAAAAGTATTATTAATGAAATGCGGGAAAATAGAACTATTAAGAAAATCTAAAACAAAAGTAGAAACATCACGACCCACAATATGCCAGAATTTACGGAAGAAAACAGGGTTTATACTGTCCGGACCCGAGGATTTGTAGGGATGCATGTGCTTTAAAGCTTTTAGGACCTCAACTTCGGTGTACGGTTGGGTAAGAAGCGACCATTGATCAGTGCTGACAAACTTTCGGATTCTCCCCAGGGCTTCCGATATGGCAGTGGGGGAAGGGTGGGAAGAAGCGAAGATCTCTCCGAAATAGTCAATAATAATTTTCTCCAGATCTTCTTTCTCGAACCTCTCGATCCCCTCCGAGTCTCTGAGGCACTCAATGTGGTTAATATCACGACGGTGATTGGCATGAGCATAGAGCAAGGAGGTGTTACGGTCTCCTTCTTTGAGCCGGTGTTGTTTGGCCCGCTGCTTCCAGAAGATGTTTTCTTGCTCAAGAAGAAAGTCGAGTTGATTCTGCATAGACAAAAGCTTATTACGGACATCATCAGTAATCGGCCCTCGTCTAAGAGTCTCAATGTCTTTCTTAAGCTTCGAAATTTTATCTTTCAGGTTCTGCTTATTGTTACCACGCCAAGCCATAGGACCAATACCATATTGCTCCAACATTGCAGGGAGATCATTAAGGGAGGAATTCCAATTCTCCTTGATAATTTTTTCACAATCAGCAGACTTGATCCACATTGCATCAAACTTGAACTTCCGCCCAGTTCGACGAGAAATATTGGAGCGGCATCTCAGAGCAGCCTGAATGTGGAGGATATAATGATCAGACCGAAATACATTAATATGATCCACCCTGTTCCAGTTGAACAAGCTCGGCCATTCGGGATTACAAACATTGCGGTCGAGACACGCACACTACATAAGGGAGAAAAAGCCATGGGGTAGGCACTAGGGAAGCCAACGCCTTGAAATCTACCCAAGCTGCTCGGTGCTTGCTAACATCGGGCTCGCCGTAGATGCCCGTAAGGCGATAATTAACATTATCAATGGCGATATCCACATCAATAAAGCGATCACTGAAAGTCCGAAGGGAAACTTGGGTATCTTTGGTCCAAAACAATGCGAGACCCCCCGAACGTCCACGAGTAGGGACGGAAATACCAAATAAGGAAAAATAAAAATTTAAAGACTCAATAAGACGAACACCACACTTCGTTTCACACAAAAAGATAACTTTGGGCTTCTTAATTCTGATATGATCGTGGAGCTCTTGAACTGTAGACGGGTTCCCAAGCCCTCTACAGTTCCAACTTAGGATATTCATTGCGTTCGGCGGGACTGGCATGGGCTAGCCGCCGCAGTTGGGGAATTGTCAATGTCTTGGGAAGCATCAGATTGAACAACTTCAACACGAATGGAAAATGTTGGCCCTATGCCAATAATTTGTCTCTTGTATGCTGGTATAGGAGTCAGGTCTTAGATGTCATGGAGATGACGCTTGGATAGGGTGACCTCCATGGGGGACGGGTTGGGAGTACGGTGAACACGATCTTTTGTACGGACAAATTTCCTCGCCAATTTCTTTGCTGGGATGTCAAGGAGAACTGGGTTTGGGACAAGGAACTGGCTTGGAGGGCAGATGGACAGGGGTAGGGGTTGGAATTGGGATTGGGGCATCGATGAAGTAGATGTAGTAGTGGGTGGGGTGTTATCATGTGGGATAATAGGTGAGCACTGATTTGTTTCGATAGAATGCGGCGGAAAGTAATCTTCGGTAGGGTTTGTGAGAGAAGGATGAATGATGATGGCCAAACTTTCACAACTATCGGATGGCAAGACAAGGTGCGTAGTTTTTTGGATCGGAGGGGGCTCTATTGGACGAGTCAGAGGGAGGCGGTGGCCAGGATGGATCAGAAGGGGGCGGAATGTGAGCCGGTTTAGATGGGGAGGGAGGTTGATTAGCAAGTTCAGAAGCAGTGTTTCTAGTAGTACGAGAGTAGGTTTGAGGGGCCGTGCGAGGAGTGGAGATAGGCGACAGCGGTGAAGGAACCCTCATCCAAGATCCGAACTGTGAGCTTTGCGAGATGGAGGCTTGTTGTGTTAGGCGATGCTCACAATCTTTATCAACGTGTCCAATGCGTCCACATAAATAGCAAAATGTAGGGAGCCTTTCTTATTTTAGCCAGTAATTATGGATAGATCCAAGATGAGAGACACAAATTATTCAGCGTAGGGGTTTGGAGATATCCACATTAACTCGAATCCGGAGGAACTTGCCAATGAGGGATAAGTCTTTGTCTTCCTCAACGTCCATAAACTGACCAATCTGATATCTAATGGTTTTAGCGAAGGAATTCGACATTAAACCAAGGGGCAAGCCGTAGATATGGATCCAAAATGGAGATCGAGTGAATTCAATTTTCGAGATCACAGAATGTTGTTGCGGTTCCATGATAGCAAATATGAACCTATCGAATAGCCACGACGACCCTTCCTGAATCTTTATTTTCGCAGTAGATGAGGGGAATGTAATCATGAGGGTATTATCAGCCAGCGAACGACATTTGAAGTCATTGCAAATTTGGGTCCATAGAGAACGGAATAGTTTCTCGACGTCCGCAGGCAGGAAACCCCTAGGGGCGATAACTTTTCCAACCAGAGAGTCAGCGAGATCTGCAGAGTCCGAAGCCGGTAGATCCGAAACGATAGTGCATTGTTCTTCATCAGCAAGTGAGAGTTGGGCACAAAGTTTATCAATCAGATCTGCCATAGGGAATCCAAGACCGATAGGTGGGGGATATAGCCGCAGTAAAGGGAAAGATAGCAGAGAGCACTGAGAGAAGGGGGAAACCTACAGGAGCACATAGGAGAACCCAAACGAGAGGTTGGAAAACCCAAGACGGCGGCGCTACGGGAAACCCTTAGAGAGAAACCCTAGGACAATGTAATTTGAAATTTTAAACATATATATTTTGTGATATTTTGAGGTTTCAAGAATTATAAAAATTATTTTAGGTTTCTAAGGAAAAGTCAAAAGTAGGAATAAATAATCTTTTTTTAAAAAAAAAAATCTTCTTTATATTCGGGTTGAAAATGGGTTGGCGGTTCGACCTGCAACCTGAACGTGCTGGGTTCGGGTTGTGAGTCTCAACACGTTCGGGTTTGCGGGGCGGGGCTGGCTGAAGAAAATATTCGTAACAATCAAGGCTCAACTCGACCCGCGAACCCAACCCGTTTGACACCCCTAATTTTAACCCGAAGCAACCCGAAATCAATAATTTACCTTAATATGTAATAATTATATGTTTAAAATATTTTTGATATATAACCCAAACTTACCTAAAATTTAACACAAACCCGACCCGATGATTAGAATTGCCACCCCTACAAATATCCCATTATAATATTGGTTACAATTAATAATATAAAGGGTTAATTACATGAAAATTCACCACATTTTAGTCAATTATCAATTACAGCATGTCTACACAAAAAAAATCAATTACAGCATGAAATTTGAAACCTAACGTAAAAATGCACAACCTAATAATTGTTTTTCAATTAGATACATATAGGCTATTTTGGGGCACCAATTAATGATGTAGAGCCCGAAACTTAAAATTGGGCCTAGATACACGGTCACGTAAAAACCTTTTTTTTAAAAATTTGTAGAATCGTCGAAAAATAAAGAATTATGAGATTGCATCAGCCAAGCCACACGAAGCCTACGCCATGATTGAGGCCTATCTGAGCACAAATTCATGCAAAAATGCCAAGCGCCTCAAGGCGGAGATGACCAAGGAAAACGAGAACATGTTAATGCTGAGTATGTATGAGTATGCAAAGACAACAGATAAATTCAACGGGGTTCGGGTGCACTAGGTTTCTAGTAAAATCTCATCGCCTCAAAGAGCGTTATCGTACTATCCAGAGCCGGGCAGAAGGTACTACAAGTTAAGGTTTCATAATTTGCTCATCTTGATGCAATTATATTTGTGCTAATTATATTTGTTTATAATTAGACAAATAAATTTCTACTGTAATTGATTTGGAAGATGCAATTGGTCGAGTGCCTTTTCCAATTAAACGCTCTTCTGCAATTTTTTTTAAATAGAGATGTGCAAATGGTGTGTGGTTATAAATAAAACAAAAAATCAGCACTAAATATTGAAACGACGTCGTTCGTTAAAAAATAAAAATAAAAAAGTTTTCCACGTGGCCGCGTATCTAGGCCCGATTTCAGGTTTTGGGCTCCACATCATTAATTAAAGCCCGAAAATGGCATATATGTATCTAATTGAAAAAAAAAATATTAGGTGTGTATTTTTATGTTAGGTTTCAAATGTCATATTGTAATTGATAATTGAACAAAATGTGGTGAATTTTCACGTAATTAACCCTAATATAAATTATCAATATATATATATATATATCATTTAAATATATAAATTCGTATTTATTTATATAGTAATTGATAAATATTGCCCACCATTAGAGGTGAGCAAAACCGAACCGAAACCAAAAAACCGAACCGAACCGACTGAATCGGTTCGGTTCAGTTCGGTTATATGTGCTTATACGGTTCGGTTCGGTTGGAAATAATGAAACCGAATTAATTTTTGGTTCGGTTCGGTTTTCAGCTTAAAAACATTCGGTTATCCGAACCGAACCTAATTATAAAAATACTTGTTAAACTTTCAGTATATACGTATATATGTTATTTTCTTTATACATAAATAATTATAAAAGCTAAAAAAGAACTTATCAATAATTTGTTTTTATTTCAATTTACCTTGGATTTGTTGTTAGCCCTTCCCAGATCGAACTTCTCCGCACCCACGTAATCCCAAAGTTATGATAACATCTCTGCACTAAAAACAAGGCCTCAACCGACAAATTGTTGCCGGCGGTGGAGGCTCCGACCAATTCATTTCCCCCGACACAGACAAACTCTAACCTACTCTACCTTCTAATCTAAGCTACCCAAACCCTCTGGACTCAGGATCTTCATCTTCTCCCTCACTCTTTACCATTTTCTCAATTTTACTTCAGAAGCCCCAAATTCAGAGAAACTCAGTAATGAAACGAGGTCACGTAAATCGAAAATGCTCATTTCCCATTATCTTCGTCTCCATTTCTGCTCTCGTAATGATTTTTATCTTAATTGTATCCCTACTCAAACCCAGCAATACTTCTCTCCCGGTTGTGGACTCAGTTGACTCTGCGTTGCCCGAATTACCGCGATTCGCCTACTTCATATCAGGCTCAAGCGGCGACGGCGGGAGGCTGAAGCGACTGCTTCAGGCGTTGTACCATCCGCGGAATGACTATTTACTCCACCTGGATTTGGAGGCTTCTGACAGCGAAAGGCTTGAGCTCGCCAAGTATGTCAAGTCAGAGGCAGTCATCAGGGGGTTTAAGAATGTCATGGTCATGGGGAAGGGCGATTTGGTCATTTCCAAAGGGCCGACGGTGACTGCGTCAACACTACACGCCATTGCGATCCTCTTGAAGCAGGCGAAGCGGTGGGACTGGTTTGTTAACCTTGGCGCTTCCGATTATCCGCTTATGCCTCAGGATGGTAAGGTTTTTTGGTGAATTTTGTTACCAATTTGTTTATTTGGTGCTTTTGCAGAATGTGGATAAGTTTGTACTTCACATGTTTTATTTTATGCTGCAAAGAATTCAACAATCCACTCTTCTGGTGAACTTCGATTCTGTGTGTGAGTTCCAACATTAATTACGGAAAAAGTTTAAGGGCTAAACTTTGAATCTGTAGATTCGGGTTCCAACCTGAACAAAGGACCAACACTAATTGTGCCGGAAAATGCGGAATAACATTGCTTACCTTTAGCTGTGCTGTGCATCTGTATGACTTTCTGCTAACGTTTCTCTGGTAATCAAATTTTATTAGGGAACCTATAAGAGTTACTCCTTCCGTTACAGGATTCGTTTCTAGGATGGAGGGAGTATTATTCATGAGAAATTCGAGCTGAATGTGGTTTCACTATAAGTTGATAAATGAATTTCGATAACCTCCGTACAGTATTCTGTTTTACCTTCAGCCTTTCTTTTATTGGCCTTAAAGATGTACTCTTTTCTTGAATTATGTTTGATAGAGCTCAGATATTTGTTCAATATTGGTAGAGTAATGATTGTTTAGGAATTTGCTAACAATCTTGTTTCTTTGTTTTAGATATCCTGCATATCTTCTCATACTTGCCTAGGGATCTGAATTTCGTTGAGCATACTAGTGACTTTGGTTGGAAAGAGTGAGCACCCGGTTAATGCACTGAATTCGTCTACATCAGCGTTTGCTGTGGTTTGTTTATGTCGATGTATAATTTGTTGAATGATTCCCTTTACGTGTTACTTGCAGACACCAAAGAGCAAGGCCAATTATTATAGATCCTGGGCTATATCACTCAAAGAAATCTGGTGTATTTTGGGCCAAAGAGAAAAGATCGGTGCCTGCTTCTTTCAAGCTATTCACAGGTACTCCATAATTTGTTTGACCTATCTACTGAATTTTTTCATTTGTTAAGTATAATAATGGAATATACAGTATGTAAGTGTAGTCATGATCATAGAATATAATATCTGAAGCACCAATGACTTCTGCTTCCTATAACTCCTCTTACGCTGTGGATTAGCTGCTGCCTCGTATCTCTAGCTTGTCTTCTCAATTAAAATATTTTCCTCGAAATATGAAATTGCCAGTCATTTTGTTCTTTCATTTCAGATATAAAGGTTATGTGTAATATCTAGGCGTATAATGATATAATGAGGGAATGTGTTTCGCGGGAACATAATGAAAAGATATGGTCCATATTGCCAGACCCGTATAGCAGGATAAGTGTTTAGATTGCTTTTGTTGTTGGTGAATACTTGGGTGACTTGCAAAACTCGTCCTGTAACTTTTGGTTATGGGTAGTCCCAAATTCATCTCGAATTTGGTCCTTTTTTAGCCGAAAATAATTTTTTTATTGAATAATTGCACGTGCACCATACATAACGTCGTCAAATTGGAGATTTTCATTTTCTCGGTAAGTTTGTTGTCCCCCATGGTCAAGTTTGATATGTTTTTTCGTGTCACGTTGATTAGGGTAACACCACGTCATTTGCAATGTTGGAAAAATAGAAACTCCAATTTGACGCGGTCATATGCGTGCACGTGCATCTATTTAGTGAGAATTTTGAAATTCAGTTTGAAAAACAACTAAATTCGAGCAATTACGAGGTAAAAGTACTATATTCGAGCATCTAAAAAGATAAAGGAAACTGGTTTAGGGATAGTCTACAAGTTAGAGGATGACTTTTGCAATTTACCGGTGAATACTTCTTTACCAAATCTATCATTGCTTAGTTAGAGTAGAACAGTGGTATTTTACAGCTATGTATACAACTGTAAATATTGAAACAAGTGTTTGTCAGGTGATAAGCTACTCTTTACTTGCACTGGTCCTCTACCAAAATCAGCTTGTAATGCTTGTTATAGAGGTTCTTGATGAGTAACTTCTTTCTCTTGCTTGTGTGCTCATTGCTCTAATCCCGTCTTTTTGCCGTCTCATAACCACTTAAAGATATCAAATGGTGTATTATGTGTGAATTTTCATCCTTTTAGATTCAATTACAAGGAAGATATCAAATCTGACCAAGTTTTTGCTTCCTTTGCCATATATTTTTACTTGTAAAACCATGGGTTATGGGTTCGACAATGGCTACTAACATTGATAGTTTTGCGATCCAGTCTTAAAAAAATAAAGCACAACCGTAATTAAAATACTGAACCTTGTGTGCATTCTCTCTATAGAAACTGTGCTAGCTATTGTATTTTCAAGAATGTTGTTTTTTTCTCAGGTTCTGCATGGGTGGTTCTTTCGAGATCATTTCTCGAGTTTTGTATTGGGGGATGGGATAATCTCCCGCGCACTCTCCTCATGTACTACACCAATTTCCTCTCATCTTCCGAGGGATACTTCCACACCGTGATGTGCAACCACAAAGATTATCAGAACACAACCGTAAACCATGACTTGCATTATGTGAAATGGGAGGACTCTCGAAAGGAACATACTACAAATTTGACCATGGGTGATTTCGACAAGATGGTTCAGAGTGGGGCCCCTTTTGCTCACAAAATCTCTGAGAATGGCTCGCTCCTCGATAAAATTGACCGGGAACTACTTAAAAGACCGCACGGCCAATTTATGCCCGGAAGTTGGTGTTCGGGTGGCTATGGACTTAAAAAGGATCCCTGTTTGGTTTATGGGAGTGCGGATGCCATTAGGCCATCTTTAAGTTCGAAAAGGTTAGAGAAGCTTGTTGTTCAACTTCTTGATCCTGATCATTTTCGCTCTAAACAATGCAAATAATTTATGCAATGTATTAATGTCCTGTTTGTATGGTATATGGGACCATTTGTCCCACTTTTTTCTGTGTCCACTTCGTGTCTCGCTAAGAAATTGATTAGTTTTACTTGGTTTTTGTGGCTAGTGAGTTGTGGGTTCATAATTTTGGTTAAGGGTTCACGATGTATGTCCAAATTTGGGGTTCAGGGTTCAATTTTCTAAGATTGTGATGTAATTTTTATTAATGATAGATGATTTCACTGTAACAACAAATTTTCGTGAATTAATTGCATAAACACGAAAAAGATGTGCAAATATGATTTCTTGGATCAAATGGATAACTTTACAATATTGCGAGTTCAATTCATATTTCTTCTCTGATTCTTCT
>JAUEKW010145862.1:0-10425 GCA_032274785.1 Ajuga reptans
TAAAATTATACTAAAGTTACAAAGATGACAAAATTAATATAAAAGTTACACAAATGGCTATTTTGATACCTTTTCACTTTCATTTATGTCATATCAAACTTTTCTTACAAGTTATTATTTTCAAGATGTTATCAATTTATTATTTGGCGTTCAATTAATATACATATATTAATTTGTATTCAAATAAAAATATAATTAGAAAAAATTAACCCGTGCATTGCACAGGTGGACATCTAGTATACCTTAAAACCACAAAAATGGCACAGATAATCAATAGTCATATTTATAGTTAATAATGCAAATATAACATACAAGTAATAAATATAATAAATGTGTAAATAACAAATATCATCTTTCAACATCAATATTTTTTCTAACAACTTATTTATGGGTCCAACCCTTAGTTTCTCTTTATTTACATATTTTTACTACCCAATAATATTTTTGGGTCTACTATTAACGCACATATCTTTAATAGGATAAATTACAAAACAACATATTAGTGGTCTCAAAACCAATCATTTATTCTTTTACTTTTACAATTTCGTTCATTACCGTTTAATTGTTCGAATTTGGTTATTTTCTAACCGTAATTGGAATCATCGCCGGATAATTGCACGTACACCTCACATGACCGCGCTAAACCAAGAATTTTCATTTTTGGGCATTATCAATGACAAAAAAAATGTGCTACCCTAATAAAGAACATAACATCAAATACATACCAAAATTAACCCTGGGGTCACAAATTCACCCAAAAAATGTATCCCTAATTGATAAGGTCATATGTTGTACACATGCAATTTCGAATTCTGGCTAAATAAAAGGACCAAATCAAGTAATTGACAAGATATACATGACTAGATTTGGGACCGCTCATAAATTACATCACCAATTTTACAATTTTCCCATCTTTAATGAATAAGTCTCTTGTTCACTTGATGCACCTGAAGTGAATAATAGTTATCAAATAATCGAGCAACACACTTTAGGTAATAAGCAATATTTTACATTAACATAAACGATACTATAATTTTTTAAGATTTATATTCAGGTCTTATTGGTTTGGGTAGTAGCTAATTCTCATTATTTGTAGCAAGGAGTTGACACTCCCACCCCCTTTTTTTCCCCTTTTTTCTTCCCATTTTTCGGCCAGAAAAATCCAGCTAAACACATAAAGTGACACGTGTATTTCCAAGAAAAAGAAAAAGAAGAAATCATGAAAATAAGAGAGCAAGACACGTAACTCCAGACTACAATCAACAATTTCTCTCTTTAAGTTAAAGGGAGATTTCGTTCATTACTTTTTAATTACTAGAATCTGGTAATTTTTCTAGCCGCAATTGGGATCATCGTTGGATAATTGTACGTACACCTCACACGACCCCGCTAATTTTTTTTTTTCTTTTTTTGGGTATTATTAATGACGTAAATGTGCTACCCTGACAAACAAAATAACATCAAACACATACCATAATTAACCATGGGATCACAAGTTCACCCCAAAATTGTAAATCCCTAATTTGATGAGGTCAAATGTTATACACATGCAATTAACCATTGATAATTTTGAATTCTGGCTAAATAAAAGGACCAAATCGAGCAATTGACAAGATAAATGACTATATTTGGGACCACTTATAAATTACAGCATCAATTTTACAAAATTTTCATCTTTAATGAGTAAGGGTGTGTTTGCTTGGGTTTGGGCACAACCCGTTGATGTTGTGCTCAACCACCTATGTGTTTGTTTATAACCCATTGTCCCCATCCTCTTCAACTAATTCCTTCTCTCTCCTCAATAATCATATACATTATCAATCAATCACAATTTTCAATATTACTTTAATCATAAACAATCACCAATTAACAACCTTTTACACATCACATCACATTTTACAATTAGATATTATTACCCAACTTACAACCACTTCTACAACCATCCAAATAAACATCCATTTTTTCATTACTCAACTATTTACCTCAACCACTTTACTTTAGCCAACAGTATCACAGCAAGTCACAACCCCAACTAACACACCCTAAGTCTCTTGTTCATTTGAATGCACCTGAAGTGAATAATAGTTTTCAATTAATCCAGCTAACACTCTTTAGGCAATCACTAATTCTCATGCATACCAGGTGTACGAATCTTAAATTCGCGTAATTCGGGTCACAAACAATTTTTCATAAAAAAAAGGTATTAGTATTTTTGCTTAACATTTTGGATTAATTATAGAAAAATTATAACAAATAAAAAATATCTATTTAAGGATTTATTCAATCTTGTTTATAACTAACACAGTAATCAGTCTATATCCTTCTTGACCTATATTAACAAAACCATAAATTATTCAATTAACATATTGTGAATTAATTAGCAATTACTGAAAATTTGTACTAAATTTATCAAAGGTGGCGGCTAATGCCACCATGAATACCTTTAAGTACACCACATTTTTTATGGAACAAAAATAATCTTGAACAAAATGACTAATTTGTCCTTCTCAATAAATAAATTGACTAAAGACACCACAAAATATTCTAAATACCCCACATTCTTCAACAATATTTCCAGATTACCGGCCTCTCAGCTTCACTCAATGAAGGGGATCAGATTTATTAATTCGTTAATTAGCCAAAGCTGTGAGATTTGGATTGGGTGAACTAAAGGATGGACTCTTCACACAGGACATGAGGAGGAGGTGGCGACGGCTCTGGCGAAGGAATGGTGCCAATTTCACCATCCAAACACCTGGTTCGAGTGATAACACGGGGATGGATCTGCGATCGGGAGAAGGAAATTTCAGGGGAAAGCTAAAAAAAGTGTCAATGTATAGGTCATAGTCCACTGTAGGCCATTGAGTGAGGATGAGACGAGATTACATATGCATGTGGTGATTTCTTGCAATGACAACATAAGAGAAGTTTGTGTTGTTCAGACTATTGCTAATAAGCTGATTGATAGAACTTTCAACTTTGACAAGGTTTTAGGTGGGCTATATTGCACCATTTTTGCCTATGGGTACAGGGCAAACAATGTGAGGGAAAATAATGAATTAACTGTAATTAGGTGATGATGTATTTCACTAATATATAGTACAAGATTATAGGTAATTAGGGAGATATACATGGAAATAAATAAAGATAAATATATACACAGATATATCAAGATACACCTAGATATGATTTGACTAATTATCCCTAAAACCCCGCCAAGCGTTGCGTGGGATGAAGGTGAACGCAGAGCTTGAAACGCAAAAACTCAAAAGCAGGCTGAAGAATACTCTTTGTGAAGATATCGGCAAGCTGCAAATAGCAGGAAACATGCTGAATGTGAAATTTGCCAGCCGAAACAAGTTCGCGAATGAAATGACAGTCAAGATCGATGTGTTTTGCTCGTTTATGAGCAACCAAATTCTGACTGAGGAAGATGACACTTTTGTTTGTCGCAGAGTAGCAATGGACATGCGGGCGACACAACTTTCAACTCAGAAAGAAGATTAACAAGCCACATAACTTCAGCAGCTGTCTTAGCAAGCGCGCGATATTCCGACTCACGACTAGATCTAGCAACCGTAGGCTGTTTCTTGGCACTCCAAGAGATAAGATTGCCGCCAAGAAAAATTGAGTAACCGTAAGTAGACCTATGAGTCTCAATGCAGCGAGCCCAATCAACACCAGAACAGACAACAATCGACAGATCCGAGCGACGAGTGAAGGAGAGACCAAAGTGCACAGTACCCTTGACGTAGCGTAAAAAAATCTTGACTGCAGAAAAATGGTCAGTAGTGGGAGAGTGCAGGAATTAGCTAATCGGATTTACTGAATATGAGAGATCAAGCCGAGTAATGGTCTTCTGCATCGCATATCCTGCCCTTAAACTCCCCATCAAAATGGTAGGGCGGAATGAAAGCATCATCACATCACCGAAACCGGTTTATCCATGCTATTTCATGCTCATGCCCCTGCTGCATTTTGGTTCGATGCATTTGCCACAACAGCTTATGTTGTCAATCGGCTGCCTTCGTCTGTTTAGGGTGATAAATCACCATTCGAGCTTCTATACGGCTCCGCACAAAATTATGATAACTTCAAACCCTGTAGATGTCGTGTTTTTTCCTATCTCTGCGATTACGCCTCTGACAAATTGGCACCACTTAGTCGGCCTTGCATTTTTCTTGGATATAGCAGTACACACAAGGGTTTTTGGTATTTTGATCCTGGCTCTCAGCGCATCTTTATCACACGACATGCTCAGTTTGATGAAGGTCTATTTCCTTTCTCCGGGAAAAATTTACAGTCGCACAATAGCCCTCTTCATGACTTCACCACTTACATGGATGCTTTGCATGAGCCTCTGCTCGGCCGAGCAACAAGTCCTCGACTGAGCACCACACTAGCACTAATATGGCACCCTCTGACTCTTCTGCTCGACCGAGCACTATTGCCTGCCTCTCACTCCAGAACTGCTTGAAAATAATGAATTCACCGTAATTAGGTGATAATGTATTTCGCTAATATATAGTACAAGATTACAACCCAAGATATACATGGAAACAAATAAAGATAAATATATACACAGATACATCAAGATACACCTAGATATAATTTGACTAATCATCCGTAATAAACAGGAACTGAGAATACTTATACAATGGAGGGCGGATCAAGAAAAAGGAATGGTGAATTTTGAATAGGAGTGTTTGATATATTTCTTTTACTTTATTTATTTTGTTTTACTTTTTTATTAATATTATTATTGTAAAGGTAAAATAGGAAGTTAATGTGGTGCCTAAAGAAAATAGAAATATTTAAATAATTTATATGTGGTGTTTTTAGTAAATGTGGTGTATTTAGAGATATTTGTGGTGGCATTAGCTGCCGCCTTTATCAAAACTGTAAAACATTGAGCTATATTCTTATAATTTAAATTAATGGTCTTTTGAGTCAGCTTTGGCACGGTGAACTTTCGGTTGCTCACGTAGAGTAGACCAGATATAAATTTAGATGGAGGATAGAATTAATAAAAAAAAGATAGATTCTGACTAAATTTACAATTACTAAAATATTGTGCTAATTTATTAATCTATAAATATATAAAAGCAGGACAGTTGGTATAATTTATAAGTTTGCCATTTTTCCGCCAAAAATCTGTCCTGCCATTATTTCTGAATAAAAAAATTAATAATAATAATTAGAACAGCTGGCAAGTGAAAAGTAACTTTGACTGCATTGGGAAATATTTCCTTAATCCTGCCTTGGAATTGCTAATTCTCAGGCACGCGCTCGGACACAACACATAAATTTATCAGAAAAGTTGCACACTTTTTAATGTTACTTCTTTGAGTTGGTTTCAAATTTAAACAAAAACAGGCTCTTTGGACTCCAAGCTATTAGTATAAAAAGCCTTGCAGATCATTTGCGCTCTCTATTTTCTGTTTTCACATAAACTGATCGAACTGATATGTACTTATTTATTTATTTCATCTAAGACTGTACTGGACATGTATGGGACTCCGCCCAAGGTCAACGTGAGACGTGGTGGGTGGCACCGGAGGAAATGCTCATTGGAGGTGGCGGGTGTCGGCAGATTTACAGAAAACCACATTCTATGATTCGGAAACCACAATAGGATTGTTATATTTGAAATTTTGAATTGAAGTGTGTGCCGGGTGGCAAAAAATAAAATAAAATAAAATAAATGTGTGGAATGATCATTTATTAGGGTTCCGAGTAAGAGGGAAAAAATGGTAGTTTACAAGCACTACAAACTCCTCAAACAAGAAGGGACAGTGATTGGATATGCCGTCTAATGATTGCTCTCTGTCATTAACGGCGGTCAGGGAGCAACGTGGAGTCTGCTTTTCACAAAACTAGTCCGCCCAAACAACCACCAAGGACTAACGGCAGCAATGCACCGTCCAAGTGTACGAGATCGTCTTCTCGCCTTGTGTCCCTTTGACGTTTTTCGTGGCCTTACAGTCGTGGTAATGTTCGGTTCATCTATACTTTTGTCTTTTTTTTTTAACAGAGAATGTGCAATGCTTTTTTTCTTGGTTGTTGGTGTTAGTTAATCAACAGAGCGGAAAAAATAAAAATAAAAGCATCTTACTATGAACGTGAATTTGTTTGTCAAGCCATAGTCAAAGCATAACTTAGTAAAAATGTTGTTTTCAACTTCATACAAACACCTTCATATATATAAACTTCAGTTTGGCTTCAACTCACAAATATCTATATATATGCATATCTGTCTGTATGTATATCAATATGTATATGCAGGGCATTTTGTAACCCTTTCACACTTGACATCACATTTTTATAATTTTATCTACAAATCTAGGAGTATTAAAATTATTATTATAAAAATTTAACGCTTTAGGATTTTTATTTATATTTTCAAAAAATCATTTTTTTCTAAAAACAACAATAACGACTGTGTGTTTGATTTGTAGGAGTAGGAATTTTTTTTTCTATAATTTTATTTATGGTCACCCAAAAAATGTAATTATTTCCAATGTTGTTATAACCGGACCGGAGGTCAAACCGGTCTTTCCACCGGTTGGTGGTTCAACCGGTCGGATCGGTCGACCCGGTGGTTTAACAAAAAAACTAGAGATCGCCTAATAGATATTATCGCAATATCATCATCCATAAAATACATAATCACTTCAAAAAATATCTAACAAAGTTCAAAATTCATTTCCAAATAAATACAATACTACTTCATAGTTCAATTAGAATTGAAATTTGAAGTTAAAGTTATTAATTTTAAGTTATAAGTTATTAAGGAAATCTGAAATAGAATAGAAAAGAAAAATAAAAGGTTAAAAAATCTAGAAAATGGGAAAACCGGCAGGTCACTAGTTTCGCCGGTTCGGCGGTTTTAAGTGATCCAATCCGGTTATATTCGGTCCGACCTCTAAAAAGGCTATTTGGGGTACTCCAGACCGGCCCCGGCTCCGATTCCCGGTTTAACCGGCCGGTCCGATCCGGTTTTGACAACACTGGTTATTTTATTCTTTTGAAATGTAAGGGTAGTTATTTTTTTATGACCACAACAAACCACAATTATAATTATGAAGAACGAGTATAAAAGACAACACAATTAGAACATTTGAAAAACCAAACGCTGGGATTTCAAAGCAACTCCAGTGCTGCGTTTGTGCGGCGTGGAGTTGCAAAATTTCAGCGGATATTGCTCCACTGCTGCGTCCAACTCTACGCTCCACCAGCGGTGGTGAACAGTGGATGAATGCCAACTGTTCACCCTACTTCACTTTTTTTTTTATTCTACACCTATTAATTATATGTCTTTTTATTTGTATTGTTGTATTAAGTTAATATATGTGCCTATTATATTGTAAGATAAAATTAAATTGGTTTCATTTAAATATAAAACTTGTTCTTGTTAAAATTAATTATTTGTTAAATTTGTATACTATTAATTTAGTTAATTAAAATTAAATTATGAAATGGTAAATTATTAGAAAATAATAAAAAGAGATTTATAATATTACAACAACATAAGTAAATACATAAACATACTACATTACTAATCGAAAATACACTATAATAAAGACTGCTTCACACATACTACAAATATCAAATTACTGAATATACTAATTTAATAATCCCCAAGACCAGTTCCAGACCCTCCAATATCTGGAAAATATCCACCAATATATGGGTTAGAGTATTTGGCATTATTAGAAGCCATTTAAGCGATAATATGTAAGAAAACTAGATATTTGAAGTGTAGTGTGTGTGAAAATATGTGGTCAGGGAAAGGATATTTATAGTTGAATACATGGATCCTGGTAGGTGGAAATTTTGCTCATTCGGGAATGGTGGGTGGGGAAAGGTAGATGGAGAATGGTAGGTAAGAAAGGTTAGTGAAGAAAGATAGATGGGATTGGTAAGTGGAGATTGGTAGGTGAGTGTAGTTAACCATGGTAGATATAGCCTGGTAGGTGAAGAATGAATGTAGTTAACCACGGTAGGTGTAGTCGGGTAGGTGAAGAGTGAGTGTAGTTAACCACGGTAGTTGTAGCCTGGTAGGTGAAGAGTGAGTGTAGTTAACCACGGTAGGTGGAGATTGGTAGATGAGAACTTGTGAGCTTTCTTTACTCAGGTTGGTACACGTGATGTTATATAAGGAGGACCGACATAAGATAGTTTTTTGCTCATTCTTGTTTCTTTTCTCTTTAATCAAGCTCATCCAATTTCTTCCTCTTTTCCCAAGAAAAAAAAAATGAACCCAAATCATGTTGGCCCTTCTTATTTATTTTCTTCATCAAGCTCTTCCGATGGTGAACTTGAAGAGTTGATAAATAGTTACGATTTAGATAACCAAATTATAGCCTAACAGATTTATAATAACAATCTCATCATAGCCTTGTATCTTACTCAAATCCCTACACCCTCTAATGGAGGATCAGTTCTTGGTCGTAGAACAGTTAATCGTGCTCGTGAAGAAGCCGCGCGAAGGTTGTTCAATGACTACTTTGCTGAAAATCCAATATTTGATGAAGCTCACTTTCGTAGGCGTTTCTGAATGTCTCGCCATTTATTCACTCATATTACAGATGCTGTCAAAGCTCATGATGAATACTTTCTGCAACGGAGGGATGCAGTCGGGAGGCTCGGGCTATCCACTGTTCAAAAAATGACAGCTGCCATTCGAATAATAGCATACGCATTACCAGCTGATGCAACAGACGAGTACATCAACATCGGAGAGTCTATTGCAATTGAATGTGTGAAGAGGTTTTGTCGGGCTATCGTGGAGATTTTCGGTGACTAGTATCTTAGATCACCTACTGCTAATGACATTCCTAGACTACTCCATATTGGTAAACAACGTGGCTTTCTAGGAATGTTGGGTAGTCTGGATTGTATGCATTGGCGGTGGAAAAATTGTCCAAGAGTAAGTGTAGTTAACTACGGTAGTTGTAGCCTGGTAGGTGAAGAGTGAGTGTAGTTAACCACGGTAGGTGGAGATTGGTAGGTGAAGAGTGAGTGTAGTTAACCACGGTAGGTAGAACCTGATAGGTGAAGAGTGAGTGTAGTTAACCACGGTAGGTAAAGATTGGTAGATGAGAACTTGTGAGCTTTCTTTACTCAGGTTGGTACACGTGATGTTATATAAGGAGGACCGCCATAAGATAGTTTTTTGCTCATTCTTGTTTCTTTTCTCTTTTATCAAGCTCATCCACTTTCTTCCTCTTTTCCCAAGAAAAAAAAAGAACCCAAATCATGTTGGCCCTTCTTATTTATTTTCTTCATCAAGCTCTTCCGATGATGAACTTGAAGAGTTGATAAATAGTTACGATTTAGATAACCAAATTATAGCCCAACAGATTTATAATAACAATCTCATCATAGCCTCGTATCTTACTCAAATCCCTACACCCTCTCATGGAGGATCAGTTCCTGGTCGTAGAACAGTTAATCATGCTCGTGAAGAAGCCGCGCGAAGGTTGTTCCTACTTTGCTGAAAATCCAATATTTGATGAAGCTCACTTTCGTAGGCGTTTCCGAATGTCTCGCCATTTGTTCACTAGTATTACAGATACTGTCAAAGCTTATGATGAATACTTTCTACAACGAGGGATGCAGTCGGGAGGCTCGGGCTATCCACTCTTCAAAAAATGATAGCTTCCATTCAAATATTAGCATACGCATTACCAGCTGATGCAACAGACTAGTACATCAACACCGGAGAGTCTACTGCAATTGAATGTGTGAAGAGGTTTTGTCTGGCTATCGTGGAGATTTTCGGTGACCAGTATCTGAGATAACCTACTGCCAATGACATTGATAGACTACTCCATATTGGTAAACAACGTGGCTTTCCAGGAATGTTAGGTAGTCTGGATTGTATGCATTAGCGGTGGAAAAATTGTCCAACAAGGTGGGCAGGCCAATATGCAGGTCGTAGTGGATCTTTGACTATTATTCTTGAAGCCGTAGCTGATTATGATCTATGGATATGGCATGCATATTTCGGCATGCCCGGATCCAATAATGATATTAATGTATTGGAAAGATCTCATCTTTTCTCCGATCTTGCTAGGGGTATTGCTCCTCCTGCAAATTATGTGATTCGGGGGGTAGAATACAATATGTGATACTATTTAGCCGACAACATATACCCCAAATGGTCAACTCTTGTACAAACTATTCTAGAGCCAGGGAATCGGAAGAGGGGTTATTTTGCAGAGAGGCAAGAAGCATGTAGAAAAGACGTAGAACGTACATTCGGAGTTCTGCAAGGTCGTTTTGCTATAGTAGCAAATCCTGCTAGCTTTTGGAGCAAATATGACTTGCAAGATATCATGATTGCGTGTATAATTATGCATAATATGATTATCGAGGATGAACGTGATCTTGATGCACCTATTGAAGTTACAACTGAAG
>JAUEKW010145882.1:0-10425 GCA_032274785.1 Ajuga reptans
CTAGATTGGGTGTTTTCGGGCTAGAAGCTTGGTGCCTTGTCATAGAGAAGTAGGCGCAAATAGTTGTGGATATTTTTGCAACTGTTGTTATGTAATCAATGCAGTAATTGCAACTAAATATGAGTTTCAAGCTCTATTGCGGTGTCCATAACATCTAAATTGAATAGGTACTGTACTACTGTATGAGGTGGTTCCAGAGACAATTTATGCAGATCTATAAGCATGTTATTTTGCAACTAGGAGCCAACATGTGTTCTGTAGTTTGAAATTTCTCAAGATAAGTTGTTCAGACAGAGGACATAGTTGTTATATTTTAGGTAGTGCTTCCCTTTGCATAAAGTCTATTGGAGACATCATGACCTTCCACGAGCAAAATAGTTTGAGAAATGTGGAAAACCCAATTCAGTTTGGCTGTTGTTCTATAGTATATTTCCTGCTACCTTTTTGCTATTCTGCTTGGCAGCATAAAATGATAAGACAGCAGTAAGTTGTATAAATTTGAGGCCTGTTTGTTTGGATCTTCAGTGTGATTATTTTAACATTCATAGTTGTGGAAATTGAAAAGTATATTTATTTCTTGGGTTTCTGTAGTAAATAGTTTACTTAAACTATGTAAGTAATGATTAGTTTTAGAAGAGAGACCTTGTTTCTTTTTTATCCTTGTAAATTACTTGTGTAGTATCTTACTTCATAAGTATCGTATATGATACATGGGATACAAATATATTTTGCTTATGCCAAAATTTTTGTTTCTATCCAAATTAGCAAATTTAAGTGGACTTCATTGTATTTTGTTTTGTTAACTGACAGTCTGCTGTAAATTTCTGTTGCTTTCTTTTGCTTGGTCTGTACAAAATTCAGGGGAGGTGGCGATCCCGTCCAGATTGTACAAAGACACCACTTTGCTTCTCACTTGAAAAGAATGGCAGTTGTTGTTCGTGTCCAGGAGCAATTTCTTGCATTTGTTAAGGTATGCAAATAAATGTAACTGTCTCTGCATGAAGTTTGAATTGACATGCACAACCATAAGTTTTTTTGCACAAAAGGCAAACTTGCATATATTGAAAAACAAAGTATGCAAACAATGAAGATGAGAATCTATTTAAGAAAACACCCCCTTCATATTTATGGTATCATTTTTATCAAACGACGCATGTTCCAGCTTTTGGAGGCAGGTCTTCTCTCATTTTCTTTTATTTGTTGACCAATGCCTTCAACTTGTATTTATCAATGCGTATCCATATTTTATTTCTCACCATTTGTCAGCAACTCCTATCACTATGGTAGTTAGAAATGGGCGTGTAATTTCACATTCTTGTTTTGCATCTTTTGGCTTATATAGACCAATTTACTGATTGTACGAAAATACAGAAGAGGCTGCTTTGCATTCCAGACTTCCAGCACAAGTCTTAACTAATATAAAGAGCACTGGAACTTCTCAAAGCTTTCTTCAGTTGCAAAATAACTTATCTGTAATTTTGAAAGATAACCATCAATTATCTCAGGCAATCTCTATAGTTGGGCAGTTGCATAGAGATGCCGTCTACCCATGTTTTGTTGAACCAACAGTTGTAGATTTGTGAACATTACAGATTTCTGAAATGGAATCAAGACAAAAGAAAAAGGATATTTGTGGTGTATAACTTGATCCTAAACGTCTCTCTATGATCAATGTATTGCACTAAAATATCTAAAAGTGATGAAATTGATGGAGATTAATCCTTTTTGACTTCTACCTCTCAAAATGATTTTTTTTTTTTTTTTAGTAATGAGTACTCTCAAATCTTAAAATTAAATTTTGCATGTGGGCTTACATTCTGGTTGAATAGCTCATATTCATGTCAAACAACTTTTAAATATGTGGCGTAGTAAGAGAGAAGTGTGCATATTTTATTTCTTCCATTTCCTTAAATCGTTCCCTTCAGTTATATCAATGTTAGTTCTATACCATGTCATTTCTGCATTTCTTGTGTCTCTTAGTTTGCTTCTAGAACACATTAGATCGACGGCAGGGTATCTTGTTTGTTATTTATTGTCCCAGGCAACCTCTCTCTGTCTCTCTCCCCCTCTCCCTCTCCCTCTCCCTCTCCCTCTCGCTCTCTCCCTTATAAAACCCCCTCTCCTGAATATTTCAGGGTGCTCCAGAAACCATTCAGGAAAGGCTTGTTGATGTGCCTGCATGGTATGCTAAGACTTACAAGAAGCATACGCGTCAAGGATCTCGTGTTTTAGCTTTGGCATACAAGTCTCTTGCAGACATGACAGTAAGAATTTTCTGTCTAGCCATTTGTGCCTTCGTTTTGTACGTGATACATGTATATAAAATTTGCACTATATTCTCACTTTGAGTATCGGTTACGTGCAGTTTAGGGATACACACTATCTAAGTAGATTCCATTTGTAGATTAGTGAATTGAGAAAATGTTGTAATAAAACCATAAGTCACTACATTATTGGTTAGAAAATATCATTTTTTATTACATATCAGAGTGAATGAATGAAAGCTGTCACTATCAGTACCCTGTAAGCATTACAATAGCATAATTACATAATTTTATTTGATCTATATGACTTGAAACAGAAGGCATATAAATTACTCATGCAGTAATGTGATATTGTAGGCTGTATTATGACTCAAGTAATAGCCTTCTAATTTATAGATTAGCTTATCAGTTGTTTTGTTAGTCCATAACCATAACTGAATGTTTTCTGAGAAGTATTCAAGGAAATGATATGAATCCCCCTTTCAAGTTAAATATTTAATTAATAGTACTTAAATATTGTTTATCGGACTGACCGATGAACTAGGCACCAAAATTGTCTTCGATGTTTTTGTTCATCCAGACATCGATTTATATATTATTATTCGTTTGCTATCTTCTACTCGCAATTCCATGAACTTCTACGGAGATATAAATTAGCTTCTTTTTACTTGTCAGTGCTTGTGTACTCCTTTTTTTTTTCTTTTTCTTTTCTCATGTCTTCGTACTCAGATGTGTCCTTGGCTGTGGTCATTCTTCTTACTCTGTCATTCTCCTTAAAAACTAGATTCTCCTTTCTTGTTTTGGTTAATGCTATGTCTACTACCTTCTTGAAGGTTAGTGAAGCGAGAAGCTTGGAGCGTGACACTGTGGAAAGTGGTCTTACTTTTGCTGGTTTTGCGGTATAAAATCTACTTCCGAGAAACCTTTACATGATCTGTTTCTATCATGCATCACCTGCTATCATACATGAAAATGGAGGATACTGTAAATGTGCAAACACAAAGTTGCATGAGGTCTTTTGATCAGATATGACATAATTGTTTTGTTGCTCCATGGGGAAATTCAGGTTTTCAATTGCCCTATACGAGGAGACTCCGCCTCTGTGTTGTCTGAATTAAAAGGGTCCTCACATGATTTGGTGAGTACATACAGCGGATCTTTTGTATTGAACTATATTGCAATGTGATATCTATTAATGCAGATTGTATTTGAGTTTCCATTATGGTATGTAATTTTTCTGCTAGCTCAAGTCTAGACGAACTGTGTTGATGGAGGTAAATCATGTTCATGCACAGTTCCATTATATGAATGGTGATAATTAGAACTACATACGAATAAAGCAAGTAAAATCTGCCTAGTAGACGATATTAATTATGTACATGTACCTTTGAAGTTCTTTTGGCAATCATTAATTCATTTTCAGACTCAAAGGATCTCTACATGCTTCTCTATTTACACAAAATTTAACCGAAAAGAAATGTAGATTGAAAATATGGTGCATTCAAGAAGTGCATTAGCTCATACATTTACACTCACATTGACCAGAAGAATCCTTGGCAAATAATACTACGTATCATAGAAACACATGTTTGATGTACCTTTCATGGTATGCTTGCAGGTGATGATTACTGGAGATCAAGCTTTGACGGCTTGCCATGTTGCCGGCCAAGTCAATATTATCTCAAAGCCAGCACTTATTCTTGGACGTGCAAAAGATTGTAATGATGGATATGAGTGGGTTTCCCCAGATGAGACACAAACTATTAGCTACAGGTGACAATACTTTAATATATCAAAATGTCCATTTCTTTTCAAATTTTTATTATTTAAATATCCTCTATAAACGTTCAGTGTTTCCTCTTTTACGTTTTTTATTGTTGTGCATCTTTGTTACACATTTCTGCCTAGAACTTCTCCCAGTTGTCTCTTTTATTGAATGCTTCAGCCTTTGTTGTTATAACTTTCTAACAGGGAAGATGAGGTTGAAGCGTTATCTGAGGCTCATGATCTTTGCATCAGTGGTGACTGTATGGAAATGTTGCAGCAAAACTCGTCCACCCTTAAAGTCATTCCATATGTTAAGGTACAACTTATGGCTACATGTATTTGTCTCTGTTCTCCCTTTTTGTTGACACCAAACTAAGCTCATCAACATTGCTTAGGTATTTGCACGTGTTGCCCCTGAGCAAAAGGAACTCATCATCACTTCTTTTAAATCTGTGGGAAGAGTGACCCTTATGTGTGGTGATGGCACCAATGATGTTGGAGCTCTGAAACAGGTATTACATAATTATAAGTCATGCAATTGAAAAAAATTGTTTGTCCTAGTGTCTACAATGAATCAAACGTGTCTAAAAGGTTTGAATGTTTAGGATCTATTATAGAATAAAATGGGAAACAATAATGATGTTACACATAGAATTCAAGCAGGCTGGAACAAATGGAGGAGGGCATCTTCTAGACTCTGGGACTGTAAAATAACTTCAAAAAGCAAAGGAGAAGAATTATATAAAATAGCCATAAGACCTATGTTTTATGGGCGTAAGTGTTGGAAATTGTATATGAACAAATAAAAAAATGAGACTAGCATATATTATGACAATGCTAAGATGGATGCATGGGCCCACTAGACTCTAGATTAGATAGGACACGTAGTGAATGAATCAGAAAAAAAGTTGGATAGTGAAGCTTTGACTCAAATGGGAAGGAGAACGGGAAGACCTAAAAAAGAATTGAACGGAAATATTATAAAATCTGACATTTTATACCAAATATAAATGAGAGTATCTATATAGACGGAGCTCGATGGTGAGATGCCTACATAGTGGGACAAAGGCTTAGTTTATTTGTATATAGTGAATACAATACATAGTGCCAGATATGATAGGCATTCACATGGGTAGAGGAAGTGTATTTATTTGTTTTATGTTTTAATAGATTATGACATGAGTATGGCATCTAGCCTGTGCTTCACCCCTTATTATGGTGGACATAGGAGGTGGTCGTATAACAATGGGATCTCATTATGTTAAAGTTTTGTTTTTCAGTATCTTGGTTGGCTTACTTGCACGGTTAAGCATTGCTTTCTCTGTATCGCGACAAATTTTTATCCCTGCCATAATTAATCTTTTCCTCAGTCTTGCAATATTTTAATGGAAGTCGTCTCTGATCCCTACTCCAGACCATATAATTAGGCTATACTCCTAGCTTGAGTATTGCTTGGGCTTTCAAAAAGATTGGAGCTTCTGTGGGCATTAGAGTGAAGTGTAATGTTCGATTAACTTGAGACAAAATGCTTGCAAAACCAAACAATTATTTGAAGGCTAGTTGGTACTCTCTCAAATAACCTGTCAGATGAATATACTTTCTGGGTGCTATCTAGAGCTTGAAAGTGTGAACCGATTTTCAAATCATTGCTTTCTGATATATATTGGACAATTACTGTGTACTTGTTCCCTTCACAGGCACATGTTGGGGTAGCTCTACTCAATGCAATTCCTCCAGGCAAGAATGACAAGTCATCCTCTCAAGCCTCAAAAAGCGAGTCCGACAAATCTGGTAAATCTAAGAAACTCAAGCCCGCTAGCGGGAACACCGAGAATCCTTCAAAGAGCCGTGCCGTTTCAAAGCTAGAGTCAACTAGCAATCAAAACGCAAACCGTCATCTTACAGCTGCCGAAATGCAGCGCCAAAAGCTGAAGAAACTGATGGATGAGCTAAACGAGGATGGTGACGGCCGATCTGCTCCAGTTGTCAAGCTTGGGGATGCCTCGATGGCTTCACCGTTTACAGCCAAGCACGCCTCTGTGGGCCCTACCACTGATGTAATCCGCCAGGGCCGTAGCACCCTCGTCACGACCCTCCAGATGTTCAAGATCCTCGGGCTCAATTGCCTCGCCACTGCCTATGTTCTCAGCGTGATGCACTTAGACGGCGTCAAACTGGGAGATGTTCAGGCTACGATTAGTGGGATTTTTACGGCTGCCTTCTTTCTCTTTATATCACACGCTTCTCCACTCCCGACCCTTTCGGCCGAGCGGCCCCACCCTAACATTTTCTGCTCGTATGTTCTCCTCTCTCTTCTCGGTCAGTTTGCTGTCCACATCTTCTTCCTGATATCATCAGTAAACGAGGCTGGGAAGTACATGCCAGAGGAGTGCATTGAACCCGACTCAGATTTTCACCCGAATCTCGTGAATACGGTTTCGTACATGGTGGGGATGATGCTACAAGTTGCCACATTTGCTGTTAACTATATGGGCCATCCTTTCAATCAGAGCATTTCGCAGAACAGACCATTTTTGTATGCTCTTGTAGCTGCTGTTGGTTTCTTCACGGTGATTGCATCAGATTTGTTCAGGGATTTAAACGATAAGCTGAAGTTGGTCCCACTGCCTAGAGATTTGAGGAACAAGCTTCTGCTTTGGGCATTCCTTGCGTTTGTTGTTTGCTATACGTGGGAAAGGTTCTTGAGGTGGGCGTTTCCAGGTAAGATGCCGGCATGGAGGAAGAAACAACGGGTGGTCGCAGCTACTGCAGAAAAGAAGAATGTTTAAAAGTTCATTGGATGATGTACGAGGCCACTCTTTCACTCACTCACTCTCCTCTTATACTGAGTTTGTTATGGTTGATGACAGATAACATGAAATTGTTGCAATCTTCGATATGTTATTTAATGGGAATTCTTAATTTAATTTTAAGGTTAGGACATCAAGGATCCCCATTTTTTGACTTTGGGGAATTATTTCAAGTAGAAATATTTTTTCTACTTTTCCAGGGGCATTGCAGTTATAGGGGCAGTTTTGTTTTGGATATGATATATAATTTTCAATTCGACTATTGAGTTTAATTTTGGTATATTATTTTCATATAATGTGATGTCGCTTGTGTCCGTTGGGTATGAGGTGGCACTTAGTTGGTGAAACAGAGATGTCTCTTGTGTCTAATATCTGCATGATCTATTGCATGGAGTTATTATGAATTCTTATTGCTAGGCTAGATATATTGTAAATTTAGATCTATTATAAATTTTCAATATTTTTCATTGTTTTACCGATACTTGTATCAATATCGATATATCCACCGATATTTTAGTAATATCAGTTAAATTAAGTTACCGATATTTACCGAGATATGGTATGTAACACAGATGCACACACAAAAACATATATTCCACTCATGGACTTCACATTTCTTACAAATTATTCATTTGAGCATCTAATTCAGTTGAATCTAATCATTTGATAAAATGAGCATGCAGACAATCAAGTTAATTTTAGTATGTTTCAAGAAAATGTTAGATATGAGATTGTTGAGAACCTTGTAGTTGTAATCTAGGTAGCTACATCCTGTAAGTATATATATATTGTTACAAATAGCTTCATAGCTAACCAGATTTATCTACTTAAGTTCAATTTATAACACAAATATATGGCAATGGCCTATGTTTACTTGCTTGCTGTTTTATTAGCTTTCCACACCCCCCAAATTGTCACTGCTACCAAGTTCTCTCTGAGTCTTAGGCTTATACACCGTCACTCCATTTCTTCGTCCCGTTTCGGTCGCAATTGGGAAGAAAAGTTTGTGTCTCTGGATGACGACATTAGAGCTCCTGTCATGGCGAAGGAAGACGGCAGCCTATTTTTGGTGAACATATCGATGGGCGAACCTCCGGTACCTCAACTTTTGGCCATGGACACCGGAAGTCACGTAATATGGGTTCGTTGTAGCGTATGCGATGAGTGTAACTACGATACATTTGATCCTAAAAGATCATCTGCCTATACTGAATTATCAAGATATTCTCCTCAGTGCAGTAAGTTCTCCTACGATTTTCAAGAAAAACTGTCGCAGTGTTCATTTTCGATACGATATGAAGACCAGTCAAGCAGCAGAGGCATCCTTGCGTTGGAGAAATTCACGTTCGTAACATCGACAGGAGGCACTGTACAAGTCCCTGACGTCGTGTTTGGGTGTGCGCTCCGCACTAATGGAGGCGCGTCGAATTTGAATGGGATTCTTGGCCTCGAAGCAACTAACGAGTACTCTCTGGTTGCGCGTACCGGCAACAGATTCTCCTACTGTATAGGGAGCATTAGAGATACGCAGTACATGTATAACCAACTTATATTTGGTGAAGGTGCCATAATTGAAGGCGACTCAACTCCCGTACAAATTAAAGGCGGCCACTACGTGGTGTCGCTGGAAGGAATTAGTCTGGGGGAGAAGGAACTAAGTATCAATGAAGAGGAGTTTCGTTACAATGTTGTGATTGACTCGGGGACGACGCTTACGAGGCTTCGGAAGAGTGCGTACGAAGCAGTTGAAGCCGAAGTTAAGGGGTTACTGGATGGCGTGCTACAGCCTGTTCGAGTTGTTAACGCTGAGGATCAACTTTGCTACAGGGGAGATTTAGAACGAGACCTCAAAGGATTTCCGGTGGTGAGTTTGCACCTTTCGGAAGGGACTCAGATAGATTTGGATGTTGAAGCCTTCTTTTCGAGAACTGTAGATGGCTCCGCCTTCTGCATGGCCATTGTTAAAGCGGAGGATAATCTTATAGGGATTTTGGCACAACAGTATTATAATGTGGGCTTTCATTTAGATGCAATGAGGATCAGTTTTCAAAGGATTGATTGTGAACTCCTACAAGACTAGTTTTCATAATTTTCGCTATACTGTTTTTTTTTTTTATTACTCCCTCCCTCCGTCCTACAAAAAGAATCTTGTATTAAAAATTTCCCGACTCGAAAATAAACGTCTCGTTTCACTAGTTCAAGTAAAAAATTAATTATATGTTAGTTAGATATGATTGAATAAATCAACTAAAAAATTTCAATAAGTAGTGTGAGTGTGTATTGATGGTTTTTGGAGAGTAGTATTTGTACCTTCATCAAATTGACTAAAAATAAAACGTTATACATTTTTAAACATGACTCTATTTATGGGACGGAGAGAGTACTATATATGATGTAAGATATTAATGTTTATATTCAAATATGTATTAGTTTTTATGTAAAAATTTATTAGTTGATTTGGTGAAATGTATTACTATTTATGCTTAAAGGTATTACATATTTTCATGAAAGTATTGATATTTATGTTGAAAGGTTTGTTTGTTTGTTTTTTTTGTTTGTTTTTTTTGATGAAATGTATTATTGTTTATGATGAAAATACTACTACATTTTTCCAGAACAATCACTACAACAAAAAAGATCTTTTGTACAACATTTTTTGAGACCATAATTGTGGTCACTAATAATAAGTTATTTGTGACCACTTGTTGTCACGAAACTCTCTACAAATTATTTGAGATCATTTTCAAACTACTTTTTGAGATAACTAGTTGTTGCATAAAATATTTGAGAAGCATTTGAAACCATTTTTTGTAGTCACAAATATATTATTTGCGACGGAGTTATTGAAACGACTAGTTAGTGACGACATGTTATCTCTAATAATAAAGTTGAGATAATTTTTTGTTGTCTCAAAAGATCATTTTTCTTGTAGTAATTATAATATATTTCTTTAGAACAAGTAATAAATTTCAACATAAACACTAGCAAATATTTTCATGAAAAAATTTGATACGACCCTAAAAGATCGTATCGAGAGTTCACTCTTTGAGTAAGCATAAACTCCTAAGAATTACAGAAATAAGGAGAGAAGAAGGAGAGAAACATACACAGAAAGAAGCTAGATAGTTACATAGAAGGAGATGCAGGAAGAAGAGGAAACTCATTCAATTCTTCGATGATCTTCTGTGCAAGGGATCAATTTCTTTATACATCCAATGGGCTTGGGTCAACAATTGGACAGGCTTGTACTCCATCTAATGGGACTTGGGCTTGGGCCGTATCAAAATTGCACAAAACCCATGAATCCATCCATGTTAACTGCGACAAAAGATGTCTTTTGTATAACATTTTTTGGGGAAAAATTTAACTCTCGTCCCGTAACTTTAGCCTATTCCGCTAAAAATCCTGTAACTTTTAACTTTTTCAAAATCGTCCCGTAACTTTATAAAGCGTCCGATTTCAGTCCCAAAAATTATTATCTTTACATCTATCAAGCACCCTTTGGTTGATGGCTAAACCAAGAACCTATAAACTCTGCAATTATGAAAATATGATCCCACGCACAAAATGGTATCAGAGCCCTA
>JAUEKW010145892.1:0-10418 GCA_032274785.1 Ajuga reptans
TGGTCGAATTATCACTTGGGTTTCTAAACTTTTTTTACTGTCACTTCAATGCCTGAACTATACGAAACTATCACTTTGCAACCTGCCGGTGACTTTTCCGACCAAAATTACATTACGTGCACAACATGTGACACAAAAGATATTTTTTGTTGTCACTTCAGTACCTAAACTATACGAAACTGTCACTTTACAACCTGTCGGGACTTATTCCCTTGCAAAAGGGTTAGATTCAAATTTTAGATGCCAAAATGCGATATGTTTGGCCTGCGGATCTTCCTTCTTTTTACCAACGCAAATTTAGATTTTTCGTCCGATAATATTTCAGAATCGGTGTATATGGGATCGAATTATAAATTATTATACAATGACTAGACTCAGTGAGGAACATGAACAACGAATCCACGATCATAATTACTCGAAGAAGCAACTTTTTTTTGGACTGGAACATTCCATAATTTTTATCGGGCCCTATTTCACATTTGAGCCCGAAGTTTGAGTTTTTGAGGAGGACGCCAGAGTGGAGCAGGCCGGGTAGCAGACTATTACTGAAGAAAACTAACTTCTATAAAAGCTTGCCATTATCAGCTGAGCTAAGAGAATGAAGGAAGTAAGGTATTTTCTATTTGATCTAATCTTACACTAAATGTGTGTTGCTTACAAGTTTTATCTAACATAAAACTGCTAAAATTCTCGACCATAAAAAGTACAATTTATATTCTGAAAATATAATAGGAACTGTGAAATTAACGATTATAGAGAGAGAAGTTTGTGGTGGCTGTGGATTGTGAGAAAGGGGGTAGAATTTGGGGTTGTTTCGGCCGAAAAAGTTACCGACGGGCTGCAAAGTGATAGTTTCGTGTAGTTCAGGCACTGAAGTGATAGTAAAAAAATATCTTTTATATCACATGTTGGGCACGTGACACTATTTTGGCCGGAAAAGTCACCGGCAGGTACTGAAGTGACAGTTTCGTGTAGTTCAGGTACTTAAGTGAGAGTAAAAAAAAGTTTAGGAATCAAAATGATAATTAGCCCATAGTTCAGGCTGGATATAATTTTTAACCCTAATATTTATATGTACACTATATATAATGTATATATAACGGCATTCACAGTTGACCCTACCCTAGCCCTGTCCAAGCCCTAGTAGATTCGAAGAGCGAGTAGAGCCAAGTTAAAAGTCCTGAAGCTATTAGGGCCTATAAAACTAAGGTCTAACCCATGTATATTTAGGATTGGGTCAAGGTAGACCCTTAGGGACGGACTTATTTTGATATGTCTATCCACAAGGCATTTACACTAGGGAGTTGCTATGTAGCCAGATTCTGGCTTTTTTTAAAAAAAATTAGATAGTATATGTTGTTAGGATCATTTTTGTTAACTATCACTTTTCCTAATTTAAATGTTAACTATCATTTAGAATGACTTAAAAAAAATAGCATTTTTTTATACTCTAAAGTCATAAATAACATTTAAATTAGAAAAAGTGATAGTTAACAAAAATAACGCTAACAACATATAATGTTAATTTAAAAAAAAATGAATTTGAAAAAAAAAAAAACTAATTCTGGCCGGCGAGTAATACCGTTTACACTAAATAAGGGCATTATAGATAAGCTATATCATTTATATAAGGACAATGACTATAATCTTACTATATAATAAAACACATCCGGCTATAAATAGTAATTTTAATATTTTTTGCTTAAATGCACTTGCTAATTTCAGTAACCTTCAGTTTTCGCCAAGTTGTAATTTAGTATCAGAAAAATCGTCAATTAGTCGGCATGGTATAAATTAGGATCCCACCAATCGCCAATTATGTCAAATTATAGGTTTATATTTATGAAATATTTCCTAAATTTATAGTCAAACCTTCCAAATTTCACGTCTAGTTACCTACAAGTTGTAATTTAGGGCTCGATTAATCGCTAATTATGTCCAATTAATCGACAATCATGCAATATTCCCAAATTAATAGATAAACCTTCCAACCTCGAGGTTCAGTTGGGGGCAAGTTGTAATTTAGGCTCCGATTAGTCAAAATTACGTTCAATTAATCAGGAATTATTCAATCTCTCTCAAATATATAGTTCAACCTTCCACTTCCAATTTTCAATTCCAATTTTCGATCCTCCATTTACAAAAGAAACATTATGTTAACAACTAACAAAATACAATCAACATCGAATCAATTCCAATCAATTCCAAATACAAAATTAATTCCAAATCTTTCCAATATCAAACAATTTCCACTACATATCAGTTTCTATAATACCTTATTTCTCGCACAAATCAGTACCAAATTTTGTTTCAATTTTCACCATAAATTCACCATACTTATTTTACATTTCCTAAATTGACGTATGAACTTTTCGGATATATAAATCCAATTGCATGTCGGATGACATTCATTGCCATCTCTCACAAGAAAGTCCGTTCATCGAGATAGAAAGAAAATATCCCAATATCTTCAATGGTCTCGGAATGTACCAACTCCGGAGTAGGACCTGCGAAAATTCATCTAAGTGTGTTTAAGTCTAATGATGCATACGACTTTTGTGTAACAACCAATGCCTCAATTTCAATCTCCATTACGTCATTTTTATTATATGTTGTAAGTTCATTTGTTGTTGTATTTAGGCCATTCCAAACGAATTCCTGAAACAGTTTCCATCCAATTTTTTGGAAGAGGTTTATATTCGTAATATACGATTTCTCACATGGAAGGTCGAAGTAAAAAATTAAAATGCATTATTTTTTTCACCAATGATGGTCGAACTTTATATAAAACAATTGGATTCATGAAGGTTATTCCATGGTTTTTTTTATAGTTTGCATCAGTTATTTGACGTATATGTGTTTTCGTGTGAAATGTGTTTGAAGTCGAGGCCATTGATTATGGTATATTTTAATCATTGACATATTATGCCAATAGTAATTTAGGCATATCACAATTATCATAATCAAAATATTTGACATAATTAGATACTAAATATTGCATATAAAATAAGTAATTCCATGACTGACTAAATCCTAATTCATGCCTAATACCGTATATAACGAAATCATAATCACAATATTCATATAGTAGCAATATTTAATTGATTGAATCAATCCTAAATCATATCTACTGTATTCCACATATAAAGAAATCACAATAATAATATTGACATAGTAGCATAGTCACGCATCTTAATAATCTTTTTAAGTTGATCGTTGTCAATAAACGGATCACTTTCTCTATTCTTAGATGCTAGGTACATTATACAGTCTCTACTTACGGTTATAAGATTACTTTAAAGCTATGAAAAGGATTCAGAGATCAACTACAATAGAAAGGAAACACGGTATAGATGCATAAACCAATGAAGATAATATTCATACTCAATGCGATGATCATGTTTCGTTCTTTACACATATTTGTTTACAATGACATTATTATTATTTTGTAAGTATGATGCAACCCAACCACACATGGGCTAAACTAAATGATTAGGCATGTACTTACTTAATCAAATTTGGGCCGAGAAGATCAATATTAAATGCATATGAGCAGAATCATCTTGCTACAATAACCGTCGCAACCTTAACATCCTCCTCACTCACACAGGTCCAACTACAACAACCACATTATTTTTGTTAGTCACGCTATGTCCGTAAGGGCGACTCAATAGCTTTATCTTTTCCTTTGTATTGCACAAAATCTACCGTATATACGTATAATGCACCCATCCTAGAAGTGAATTTTGGCACGATAACGTGACATATAACAAACCAATCAAAACTCATTGTATTCGTTTTTTTTTCCTTTTCTTATCTGAAATTTCAAAAGCTTATAACTTTTACATCTCAACTCTGATTTTCATCAAAATTATATCAAATATTAATATATTATTTTATTATAATTTTATATCTTCTATTATATTTTTATTTAATATATTATTACATTATGACCATTTAACTACATTAATTTTTTTAATTTATTCATGACATATGTACAAATCGTGCATCGCATGATGGGATATTCTAGTTTTGGATATATAAAAAAGAAATCACTTATCCCTTATATACTAAAAGAGAAACCACTTGTACAATCTCTTAGAATTTTAGGAATAAAAATTATTTTTAATATTTAACTTTTAAAATTTTAAATTTTAAATTATTTTAGTATTCAAAATTTCAAATTCAGATTTTTTCATGATTAACATAATCTACCTTAAATTTGATACGATTTTTAGTTATGATTTTTTGAATGATTGACTATTTAATTTGTGGTTATTTCTTCGTAAATTGAAAATTTGATACGATTATAGCGCTGTTTTCTGACACAATAAAATTCTAATTGTTATCTCAAATAATTAAATTTCCTTTGCAATTTTAACGTTGATTTCCAACACAATTAAATTTCAATTGTTATCTCAAACAATTAAATTTCAATTGTATGGTTGTATCCTGATGAATTTTTTTGGAATAACTAACTAATATATATTCATAAATTAAATAATTTTCTATTAAGAAAATAAAATTTAAACAGACCTGTGAATATTATTCACAGGTACTATACTAGTATTAAACTAAAACAGTGAATTTTAAAGAATGAATCTAAATTCTGTGTATAAAAAGAGTTCCATTTATAAACGTCAGAATTCATAGATGCGGTGGTGATGTTTTTTTTTGGGATTTATTATTATTTTTTTTCCTAAAAAAAAAACTAAAAAAAAAACATTTTTTTTCCTCAAAAAAAAAAAACCTAAAAAAAAAAACATCACCACCGCATCTATGAATCTGACGTTTTCCGAAAATCCATTTTGCAAGAAGATTTTTAGGAAATAGGCTCAAAATTACTGTATTTATTCATTTATTGAAACTGAGACCAACGACTTTCACTGAGTCAATTGTTTCTGTAAAAACTCAGCCCTTCTTTCTCTTTCACGCTGATTCGCTCGCTCACTCGCTAGGGTTTGTTCGAAGGTTCAATTTTTTTCCCTCTTCTTCCCCTTCTTTGTTATTAATTAGCGGTTTTGACCTTTCCCTAGTGCGGTTTAGCTTAATTGTTTTTTGGCCTTTTAATTTCTTTGGTGAATTGAAGTTTTTGTTTGTTTAAATAATTGAGCTAGCAAGTGTACGGTTGTTCGTGACATTGGAGTTAAGAAAGTTTTGAACTTGAGCTAGATTCGGAATTAAATAATTTGCTTTTTACTTATTTGTTTGAATTTGCCTTCAATTTTAGATATTTTAGGTTTGAGTGCTTGATTTATTACTTCATTCGATTCAGAATTATAAGATTTTCTTGTCTCAACCTGTTACAGTTCTGTTGTACGTATGCCTGATTTGAATAACTTTATTCTTTTTTTGGGGTTTTGTTTTTTTAACACATGTAGATGGATGGGTCTTAAGAAATATGATGTTGTTCAAGTAACGAGCCATCTTCTGCAAAAACTCAGTTCAATGTCCCTAACTAACAATTGTTTAATTTCATAAAACAAACACTTGATGCGCTAAAGCCTGATTTGACATTAATTCGAGCACAAGTTTCTTCAGTTTGAGTTTTCCAGGAAGATGCATAGCTTCTTACCTGTAGCCAAGTATCAAGTCTGTACTATGCAATTACATTATTCTTGTGGTGTATTCAATTGCTTTGAAGTGATAACAGTATATTCTTCTCTTATCTGAAACTTCTCAAGAAGACAGTACAACGCATCCATGGATTTTCTGTTAAAAAATGATATCTCGGGATGTTTCACGTTCATTATGGGTCACCCAACTGACGAGGTTAGCAAATCAGTTGACCTAAAGGCTAGATTTGAAGCCTTTCCCTTGTTTGTGCACAAAGACTTGGAGGGAGTTCCGTGTTTGCAAGGGTTTCAAATGGGTTCTTGTTGCAGAATAAGCTTGTCAAGATGTCTCTTCATTAATCAATTAAGTGCATCTTAGGCTGTTAAAAACTGATTCAGTGACTGAAGGTTTATTTTTTCTGTTTTTTGGCTTCACTGTTACACAAAGTTGTTAATAAGATCAAGAGAAAGTTGTGAATTCTAAAAGTGTTGCTAACTTACCTACTTTCTGTTTTCCAACATCTACATTTTCAAATGCTTAAATTAAAAATTGACGAGAAAGGTACCTGTGCTTATAATTGCTATATTTTGTCTGATTACATGTTAACTGATTTATGCATAAGTCTCATTTGTTGATGCAGAAAACATTTTATTTGAATATGTTTCTTTCAGTAAATGATTGCTTTTCTGCTCCAAGAAGATAACATTAGAAAAATCTTAAGTATGAATGTGAAGTTATCTATATTGTTTGCTTTGAACAGATTTAGCTGCATGAGCCAAGACAAGTGCAGAAGTGCTGCAGGCTTTTGTTAGCAAGGGCTCTCGATGGGTGAACGGAGAAAACGCAGATCCTTATGGGATAAGGAAGCTGAGGCACCCCATTTTTCTGGAACGAGTGAAAATAATTATTGGACAGGAAAGGAACGCCACTCAAGTCATGATAGTGGACAGTATCATGAGTTTTCTGGTTCCGAATCCTTTAGAGCACCAAATTTCAGAGATAAGTCCAGACAGCCATCTTTGGAATATATTGAAGAAGATCCAGTTGCTCCAATGAGTGGCAGGTTCAACAGAAGTAGAGAGTACCCTCCTGAGCGAAAGGAATTAGGTGGTGAAAATAAATACTACCAGAGAATGTCTCCCGAATTTAAATATAGCCACTCTCTTGGAAATGATCAAAGCCATTCTCAGAGGTCTGTGATTATATATTATTTTCTGATGTGTTATTAAGGTGGCGGCTGATGTCCTAACTGTGTTTTTATTATCAACTAATTTTTTCCTTCTCAACTGATATGTGATAAATCTAGGCTTACCTTACTTATTCCGACATAAATCTCTCATTCACTTTTGGATATATACGATGGACCTTGCAATTTTTGCATCATACAACAGGACTAGGAAATGCGGGTTGTTCTTTTCAATTATTATGCTTAGACAATCTTTTAGTATGCCTACTAAATTGCTCCGAGAGTAATTGCCTTAAAATTAGTGGTTGGACAACCTTGCTTTTAAGCGATTAAGTGGTGTATGCGGAAGAAGAATTCTCATACATCTTTATGTTGATATCATGCTATACATATGTTTGGTTGTTTTTCATATTATAGGTACCCGGGAAGAGGCAGGAGCCGGAGCCGGAGCCGGAGCAGGAGTAGAGGCAGGAGTCGCAGCAGAAGCTTGAGTAGGGGCAGGGAAAAGGAAAGAGTGAGGGTAAGGAGCAGGAGTAGAAGCAGAGATGATGACATGGCAAGGGGTCAGAGAAGTTGGAGAAATAGAGCAGATCATGGCCATATTTCTAGACATTCTTACAGCAGCAGAGGTTCTCGGTCTGAATTACGGGACGATGTTTCTGACCCATATCAAGGAGAGGATGAGCAATTTCAAAACAGAAGTAGAGGTGCAATTCCTTGCAAAGATTTCATCAAAGGTAACTGTAGGTGGGGAGACACTTGTAGATTTTCTCACCATTTTGCTTCTGAAGAAACTTCTGGCAGAGGCACTAGATACTCGTCCTCTGATAAGGACGGTGAGCAACAACCCTATAGAAGTGGGATGCCACTGTGCAAATATTTTGCAGCAGGGAAATGTGATAGGAATAATTGCAGGTTCTCTCATGAGGATTCAAGATTTAACAGTCTAGAAGGCAGGGAGCGCAAAGTCAGTGATGATGATAGTTTTCGTAACAAGGGTAACAAGAGGGAGAGGGAACCAACATGGATGGATACAACCAGAATAACAGACAATGTGAAGCGTTCTGGTTGGAATGAATCTGACAACACTAATGAAAGAAATGGTAATAGATGGGGCCACAGTTTGGGAAATGAGAACGTAAATCAGGGAATACGAGAAAGGGCTGATAATTTGATAGATCGAAATAATCTACACTCTCCCCCTGCAAGAAGTGGCAGTTACGGTGGAGATTTAGGCATCAGTGGATCTATCAATGAGGAAAATATGGCTAACAAACAGGAAGTACTAATGTTGCCTGATTCACAGTTGCAAATTCAGGACGGGAATTTGAAAGCTCAGGGACCGAATATATTGGAGGTAGACCAGCAGTTTTCTGTTGAAGCCTTGCAGAATGTTTCTCAAATTTCACATATTCAACAGCAGGGTTATGGAGTAGTAGAAAATAATCCAATGAGTTCATTTAGGTCAGATGTTTTTGATGAGGTGAAGGATTTCCGAAATGTAGTTGATCCAATTTCTCTCTCTGGACAAAATTTATCTCAAAACGGTGAAAATGTCTTTCCTGGGCATTCGTCTCTTCCCATGAAGGCTGATAGTGGGCAGAACATACCCTACCCCAACCCGGCAGATCTCGTTGCTAATTTGAAATTACTTTCTCAAGTGCAGAACCATCGAAATGCTATTCAAATGGCCGGGATGTTAGAAACGAGGGTCCCACAGCTTTTTCCAGATTTAGCAACCAGTGAGCACTCTGCTCCTTTCACAAACTCTCTGGTTCCTGTTCTTGGTCAGCAGGGTGTTCTTGTCGAAACTGATTATATGAATTTCAATCCCATTAGTGTCTCTCATGATCCAGTTAATCCGATGGAGAATGACAGAGGTACTAATGAGCAGAAAAACCACACAGAGCAAGGCAATCAAATGCAGGCAGAGCGATTATCTCCATTTTCTATTGCTGGTGTGGAACCCGACAAATCAAAAGTGGATCATTCCGAAAGGTCAAAACTTAAGGAAGAGACAGTACTTGCAAATTCAGAAGTTGGTGAAGCCAAAGGAGCCGTTGGGGAGGAAAGCAAGGGAGTTACGGAAACTCTTGAGGGCCATGGAAAAGCTGAAGAGAGCAATGCTAACAAGGATGAAAAAGGGATGCGTTTATTCAAAATTGCTCTGGTAGAGTTTGTAAAGGACATATTGAAGCCTACATGGAAAGAAGGCCGAATGAGTCGAGAAGTTCACAAAACCATTGTGAAAAAGGTGGTTGACAAAGTGATCAGCACAATTCAAGTCGATCACATTCCAAAGACGCAGGAGAAAGCTGAGCAATATCTGTCATTTTCCAAACCCAAGATTGCGAAACTTGTACAGGTATTGCCTTGTTATCTAGTCATTCGAGTTCATTCTTGAAGCAAAAACTAGTTAACTTGCTGATAAATGTTTGAAACTTTCTTCTTTTCCTTGAATGGAAGGTACTATCTGTTGTTGTCCCCTCGCCTCCTGATGATCTCGGTCTAATTTATTTTGTTCATTTTCGCTCTAATTCCTCGTGCTGATACTGAACTCGTGTTTCTGTACCTGCAGGCATATGTGGGCCGTTCTCTAAAGTCAGATTCTTGAATCATCTCTCTTTTTCTTTTTCTTCTTTCCTTTTTTTCTAAACTTTTTTATAATTTAAACAATGAGTGTTTAGTTTGCAGCTGTGTATGACATTTGTGTTAATTTTTTAGCATAGTTTTTGGAACTGCAGAAGTCTTCCCAGGGAGACATTGCTGGAGAATTTCGCCCTAATTTGTGTCGTTTGAGCATAATCGCAGATGTTGCTTATCTTCCTTATTTCACAGGAGATGAAAGATTGATCATCTTTGCCATTTTTACCCTTTGTTCCAAAATTGAGAAGCAAATCAAGCTACTGGTTGGATCCCATTTTCGGCGTCTGTCATCTGCCATCATTGTTCGGTTTGGTGTTCCAGTATCCGGGTCAGTTGACTTCGGGATTTCAATTCATTAACAGGCGTTTATGAACGTGTTTGACCATATATTTGTGTGCTTGTGAACAACTAATTAACGATGTTGACGCATATCAGATAAATGGACGTTTTCTAAATCTTCATACAAACTAACAAACTTAACGACATACTTACTAGAGGCCATCTCCAATGGCAATGGGCACTCCCATCTCTCTATATTTGCAGACGGATGGAGTGTGAATGTAGTGTTTATTTGGAGTGAAATTAATTATTAGCATATGAGCAATTATTATATTATTTTCAGTATTATTGTGTTTGATTAATAATTGTAGTGACAAATTGCAAAAACTAAATAATTTTAAGAATAAATATATTGGCAAGAATAAGAATTTATAAATATGAATAAAACTCTAAAACAATTGGAGTTTTATGGGTCGGAGATGGGTTAACTAAAAAATTATAAATTTTGGAGACGAAGTTGGGTTGAAGATTCCACAAAACTTGCAAACTTTTAAGGGAGAAACTGTAAATTTGGAGTGTGGTTGTAGATGACCTATATAACAATGAGTGAGTCTTGATTGTGGCGGTCACACGGTGTGACAGCGTGTGATGAAATATACTTTTACAGGAAAAATTGATACTTTTACCCAAAACAGTGATACTTTAAAAATACTGATACTTTTGCAAATAAAGGTGATACTTTCGGTACAAA
>JAUEKW010145911.1:0-10415 GCA_032274785.1 Ajuga reptans
CCTGACCACTCCACGATACAGTTTGCCAAATTGGAAACGGCCAATGTAGTTGCTCTCAGAAAAGTTGTTAGTATAGGTAACGAGTAACTCATAGGAGAGTTTTCGAATGTTAGCCGGCTCCATTTCTAGCGTATATATCACAGTAAAGATATAAATTGTAAGCACAGGATGCAAAATAATGTAGCATGTATATCACTAAACCAGTAGAAAAATTAGTCTAGAAGTTGCATATTTATGACACAACAAAGTGATATAAATAACAAGGTATTGTTTCTTAAACAGAAACAGCCGTATTAGAGTTTATATCTATAAATTCAGCAGCAGACACCTTCAGCACCAAGAATCCGCAAACTCTTAACTTCTAATATGCAATTTTCAATATAGCAATAGCAAAATCCACATGTAGAGACATTTTTAGTAACTTTAAAAAAAAAAAATAATAAGAACGAGACCTACACATTTCATGCTGATAAATGATAATAGTATCTACCACTACAGAGATCTTAAATGTTTAAGCCTTCAGAAGATCATATGCAGGGATACTGATCATAACAAAAAAAGGCACTTATTCTAATACCAGTGTTCATTAATGCAGCCAATGTGACTTTAAAGAAACGAGAAAAATAGGGAAACAGTCGATTAACTCAACTGATTTTCTAATTGCTAATACGCATCAAACATGTCCGGTATAAATCTTCAATACTCGCTAGTATTGATCAGGTGTTACACATAGTATTAATCGTCTTTTCGTGTAGCACCCTGCTCTAATATGATTCAATTCATTCCCATCTTATTACTGTCAAATTTCTGAAGTAATATACTTCAACAGGTTGATACAATTATACAAATGAAACTTCTATAAGGGCACAAAACTTTGAACACCTAAACTATTACTTTGAATGTAAGTGTTTTCCTTCACTGTTGTTCGAATTAATCCTGCAATATGAATTGAGCATTAAATAAAAATCAATATCCTCTACAACAGTAATGCTAAGTGCAACTTAAGTCTCGAGATGAATTTATATATATTTTTTTAAAGAAAAAAGCTAAACTATCAACTAGGAGGATCGAGGTAGAAACACTATACACAACCATATATGCAAGGAAATTATATAAAAAAAAAAAAAAAAACACATCAAAATTATTGAAATGGCGCAATTGAAAAATTAAAGATGGAATAGTTTAGCTGGCCAACCTCGGTATATGACGCGCAGATCCGCCTTAAGCCGCTTTTATCTGAAATCACGTTTAAAATTCAAACAACGTGGAGTGCAGGAGAAACTTGAAAATTGTGGTGAAGGTAGGGGAATGAGTAATTTATTTCTGGTGGCGGAGACAACGGTGGAGACGGCGGAGTAGGAAGAAAACAGGGGTGCACAGATTCAATAGAGGAGGGTTTCGTAGAATTTTAGACTTGCCTGCAGAAAGTATGGAAAGAGAACATCTCCAAGAGCGGTGATTCTATGCTATCTAGGCACTACCTGCACTAAATACATTAAAATATTTAATTAATATAAAATATAATAATAAAATATTCTGATGTATCTAACGTATACACTACTTATAGGGGCATTTAAGAATTTCCCCTCCAAGAGGGACTAGGAAAAGTAGAGATTGGGGACAACAAATATATATATTGTTTTATTTTGTACCAACTAAATTTATTATATTATTCTCTTAAAACTGAGCCTACTCAAGTACTCAACCCGCTTACTCGTATATATATAATATATATACTTATTATATAATAATAAGGCTCTGAATAACAAGGTGTTAGATAGGACCTTAGATTTTTTTTTTGTATTTAATTGATAGTTTCATCTTTCATATTCCAGAAGGATACCTGGATCGTGCATTAGTTCGGTGACTAACGATCAAATCATTGTTAAAATTTCGGTCAGTAACAATCATATTTTATAGACATATTCAACTCGTAACGGTTAGAATGTTGATAATATTTTAGCCATTATTTAACGAATTATGTCAGCTTGTTCGATCGTTACTTACCTATTTTGGTCATTACTTGACGAACTATGTAGCTTGTTCGGCTGTTACTTACAGAACAATAAGTTTATCAAGAATGCCACTATAATTGATTTTGTCCATGTCTCATGTTTTTTGTGGGAGCATACATAGGGTAGCATTTTTAGCCCATAAACAATCAGTTAATCGCCGATTATCAAAAAGAGGTGTTCAAGTTCAATAGACCAATTACATTTGATTCACGTGAAAAATGATAACTTGATTACGTTATAGAGTTATCCCACCTGGCATGATTGTGGTCGTTAGCATGTCAGAACGTGGAAGTGAATGAAAATGCCATTTTTTCTTTATTGCATTAGTGGATGACAACTCCCATTTCTGTCTGGTACGTGTAAATTTCAATATTGTAATTATGCAGTCAATTCTATTCAATATTTTAACTGTGCTGCTAATTTATGTAGTTGGAACTTACTCTGAAATGCCCTCTACCACCTATTTTTGCTAACTAGCATCAACACTTGTGTTGTAGGGTGAGAATCTTTATATAAACCACAATTCGAGACGTATAAAATTTTATTTGTGCAAAAAAAAAAAAAAAAAAAATTGATTCACATCGTGTTACTGTTATTTCTTAGGGACTGTGTATTTCTTTATATTGACTTGTATAATTCTTTAGTATTTTCAAAGACATTGTCGATTTTAAATTAAAAGCAACTCTCCTTTCTCTACGATTGATTATTTTCTCTCACACACACAGACACACACACATATATATATATATATATGATTTTGCATTTCTTAAAAAAAATTGAACTCTCTAGGTTTGGGTAAAATCATGCTTTGTTACACTATAATTATGGTATTTCCTTGTTAATTATAGATAACTTACCATTTCGACGGATACATATCGTTTCGCCTTTAACAAGTTCAGAGGATATACAACGTTTCGCCCTTACATGTTCGGCAGATACATATCGTTCCTACTTTAACAATTCGGCTTTTATGCGCGAAATCTATAAATTATTCTGGTTAGCGCATACCTATTTTTATTTTGAAAATAAATAATATAAGAAGGGTAAAAAGGTCTACATATATGATGTGCACTGTAAAAAAAAAGTTACTCTCTCCATCCCAAAATAATTGTCATATTAGCAAAAGAATTTTGTCTCAAAATAATGGTCGTTTTAGGAATTTAAAATATAATTTTTACTAATCTTCTAACATTGCCCATATTTTAAATAAGTCTTGGAAATTGAATAAGGTTGTTAATCAGATAGAGTGATACATATACATCATTCTGGAAAAGGGATAATATAATAAATAAACGGGTAAATAAGGCAAAAAAATTAAAACGATAATTATTTTGGACGAAGGAAGTAAACTATATAATTTAATTATGGCATGAAGAGAATTCTTTGTTGTAAATAGAATTGTCTTTTTAAATATCTCACACGTAATACATTTGTTTCAAATTTCAATACCTCTTCCTCAAAAAGTTACAACTTTGGCCCTTTGCTTCTTCTTCGTATTTCCCGCGTTTAACAGCCACCACTGCGTCTTCATCTCCACCGTCACACCAGCCACCACTGCCTCTTCATCGCCACCGTCATCCTTGTCGTACGCTAAGGTCGATCTGCTACACTATATCACTTTTTTGTTAATTTTGAATTGCGACATATCAACTATTTAATTTGGGCAATAGGAACCTAAATTAAATAAAATCAGGCGTGTGGTTCACCTCTAATTGACTCTCTTGAAGGTAGAATCATCCAACTGTGGCTTCTTCGGTATTATTTCAATTGTGCTGCCCTTTTAACTTTTAAGAAGTTGGTGATTGTTTTTTCCTCTTGTGTGGAACCTAAATTTTGGAAGCTAAGTGTTCTTTTATTTAGAGGCTCGTGTGCTTCTTTAGACTCCCAATTTTTTATTATATTATTTCGAAAAACATGTATTCTTTTGGAGTATTCTTGTTGCTTGTGAAGCTGTCTGACCTTTTACTTTTTTTTTTTTTGTGTGTGTAAATTTGATACTAACTTCTATTGGAAACAAATAACTCACAATATCATAAGCAGAATAATATGAAAGGGCCTATCAATTTTTGCTGCTGCAACCTACAGATTTTATATGGCTGTTGAATGCTATTCTTATGTAGAAATAATTTAATAAAACTTTGTCCTTTCTTCTTGCCTGCGGCATAGCAATGGAAGTTTGAGCTTTGTGGTACAGAACCTTATGAATTAGGATATTCAGAGTCATTTGATTCACATGATGATGGTGTCAATTGTAATTTGAGAGTGAATTGGAGTCGCTGAATGAGGGGCCTAATCTTTTATCTGTAGAAACGGTGCTTTGATACTCGTGATCATATTAATTCATGATGCAGGATATATTGGCCTTAAAATTACAGTTACTGTCTTTCTAATGAACATCAGATTCCCAAATTACATTTTGCCATTACGAAGCTCTCAGTTGCAAAAATATTTTTAATTCGATCCCTTTACTTGAATGTACATTTTGCCATTTAGGCTTATGTTATAAAGTAGCACATAATCTTGTCACATATTGGTGCCACATGGATTTTACAAGCGAAATTTGATGTATGATTAGCCATATTAGTTTTCTTTTACTGGGAGAAACACTTTTCTAGTTTACGTACATTGCTATGTGAGTTTGAGAAAATTTTCAGTTAAATATGTCCTCTGAGTATAGACATTACATAATTATTTTGATGTGTAAGATGCTTGATTCATATAATGTATTATTTATCTTTACCGGAATTACACAAGCTTACAGTTTTTACTGAAAATTTTCTAGAATGGAGCTGGAAGATGTTGTCAGACTCTCCTACGAGGAGTTGGCTGCTTATACTGATAACTTCTGCGAGAAAAACTATATCAGTCATTTTCAATTTGGCAAATTTTATCGTGGTAAGATTGTTCGGGCTGAACAGACCCAATATGTGACGGTGAAGATATTTGAAGTTTCAGAATTATATATCTATAGGCCTGGAGATAACCATAAAAGACTAATAGTATGTTCAAACCTTGCATTTTAATGATTTATCACATACTTTTCTTATGTCCACAACTTCTGACATGTGTGGTATGTGCTTGTATAGGATGAGCTCGTTTTACTTAGCCACGAGGTGATGACCAATCATCCGGGCATGGTAAAGCTGTATGGATACTGCTGCGAATGTGATCGTTTTGGTGTTGTTTATCAGTTCAAGCCGTTTTCCTCAGTTTTTAACCTCATTGCAGAAGGTAATTTGGTTTTTCATATTTTTTGAAGTTCTAGGTTTACATTTTTCTGTAATTTTGCGTTTTTATTCTGACTTAGTAATTTGGCAAACTAAATTTTGTGGCAACTTAATTGATCAATTAGTTTTATCTGCAGATGGTTTCAGTTGGCTGCAAAGAATCAAAGTTGCCCTTGGGTTGGCTTCCCTCCTCAAATTTCTGCACTCTAACGCTTCTTACAAACCTTACATAGTCCGCAATCTTGACTGTGCTCATATACTCATCGATCAGGTGCATCCAAGTGCTTCATTTGTTGAATTGAACGTCCTAGCTAGCACGGATTTATGTCACCTGTATTTTATCGTGCAGGACTACAATCCGAAATTATGTGATTTTAGCTTGATCACTGGTGGAATTTTCCCCGACAGGACGATATATAAAGGGCATCATATTTTTGGAAGTTTAGGCTACATCGATGCTGATGCATTATATTCTGGTATTCATGTTTCTTTTTTGTTGAAATTTATTATCGATTAGTTTTCCAGTATTTGATAAGGGCTCTTCTTACAGATGAATTCACGGATAAGCAAGATGTATTTGCATTCGGTGTTATCCTCGTGAATTTGATTACGAAAAGAGTGTACGATGTAGAAGACAGGCCAGGCACTGGAGCAGCCATTCACCTGTGGGCCTATGGAGAATTCGTAGCATATGAAGATAAGTTGGATAACGATGAGGGCGTGGAAAAACAACCCAAGTTCTCAATTGTGCACACAAGCCTAGAAGCCGATCCTGATTTTGATCCTGCTGACGGGTTTAAAATTAGTGCATTGGCGATCGAATGCATACGCGGATTTGGAAATGAACGCCCCACCATTAAGCAAGTTGTGAGGTCCCTCCTCAAACTTAAAGTTGTCGCGAAACACGCTCATTTTCTTGGTCTCAGCAAGTTGCTTCATTCCTCTCAAAATGGCTGCATTTGATGTATTCAGGCTTCTCGTATAGATATGCCTTGAGCTATTGTTGCATTGTTGTCTTGTTTCTATGTTGCATTTGAAAGCTATTTTGCTGTCTAATTTGTAGCATCAGATGTAGGTACTATTTGGACTGTGATTTACCGTTTATATAATTTTGATTTTGATATGTGAATTTTCTTTTGTGAGTGAAAAATAGTGTAAATAACATTTCTAGTAACTTTTACTATAATTTTAGCCTTTGTTGTAACTATACATAATTTTAGCCTTCTTTGTAATTATAAATATAGCCTTGCCACGAATTCGTGACAAGTGAATTTCGTGGCAACTATTCATGTCAAGTGAGTATCGTGGCAAGTAAATACCACGATTTGTAGCAAGATTGCCATGAATTTGTGACAAGATTGTGAGTTTCGTGCATGGGCGGAGCCACTCTAGAGCTGGGGCACTGGGCCCCCTGGAATTTTTTAAAACTATATATAGTATCTATGCACATGTATAATGTTTGTATGCTGTGGCTTGGTGGATGAGTACTTGATATTCTAGCCAAAAGGTCTCATTATCGATGCCCTGCGATAATAGATTTACTAGGCTCTTTTTTTTTTTTTTCCTTTGTAACGTGGCTTTTTATGTGCCTACCTATAGTAATTTATTAAGTTAATTTCAGCTTTTTAGTGGTTATTTCTTACTTATTTAACTTGGCTATGTTTGATTGCGGCTGGAAGTGGCTGGAGCACTGTTGGCTGGGACAAGTAGGCTGTAGTAAGTAGGCTGAGGGAAAAAAAGTATGTTTGGTAGTTTTTTGTTGGAGTTTTGGTTTGGGTTAGTTTATAATATAAAGTTGAAAAAGGTGATTGATAGATGTAAGAGATTATTAATAGTTGATAGATAAATGACTAAAGTTAGTATTGAGAATTGTGATGAATTGGTGATGTGATTTATTGTTGGGTGATGTTTGTTCTTTTCTTTTAACGCGGGGCCCACCTGATTGCCTCAAAGTCAATTCCATCAAACATCACTTTTACTTGCCCCAACTGGATCCGACTGGGGCAAGTAGTAAACAAACATCCCCTTAATAAATTACTAACATAAAATTTTCAAGTTGAGATATATGCTATTTGCAGTTTTTTTTTTATATTTGTATATAGTTATATAATATTTTGGGGTATAATTTATATCTGGGCTCATTTAGAAGATAAAATATTTTTTTGCTCAATTAAAAGACAAGAAGAGCTGTATTTCTCTATTTTATAATTAATTGTGTTTATCGTATAGTTTGTTTTTAAATTTTATTTTGTACTTTTCCAAAAGAAGTATATTTATTAATCGATCTTAAAAAATTGAAGTAAAAAGTTTTCATGTATATTTGCAACATGAACAAAGCTATATTTTTACATGTTTCGAATATGAAAATTAAATATAACTAAACTTGACCGCTAGATTTTTCTTTTAAATTTACTTTATACATTTTTTATTTATTTATTATTTTATTATTTTAACTAAACGACTAGTTTACATTATTTTGATCATATTTGTAATGTAATTTATTTTTATCACGAATACAAGATTTATGACTATTTTTATGTTGTTGATTGGGGCCCCCTGAGCGCAATTCCTGGCTCCGTCACTGGTTTCGTGGTAACTATTCGTGTCAAGTGTTGCCACGAATTCGTGGCAAGACTAAAATTATGGTATAGTTACAATAAATATTAAAATTATAGTAAAAGTTATCAGAAATACTATTTCATATTATCTTCTTCTTGGTAAATTGTTCCATCAGTTTCACAAATAGGTCAAAGTAAATAAGTAATATTTTGTTTTAGAGAACATGCACATCATACCAAAAAAAAAAACAAAAAAACTCTATTATTATTGTTGACCTCTAAATAATTTCTCAACGTACCCACTTTTAGTGCACCTTACTTTTAAATTTTAATAAAGAAATGCATTCAAACTTCTTAATCCGCCCCCACCTAATTACAATTTCATCCCTTATAATAAGTTTTGAAGAAATAAAACAAGCACTTTTGAAAAGCAATGGACTCCTCTAATCTTTATGTTTGCAACGTGGCGGAAGAATGATATGGATAAGAGTTGAGCATTTTGGCCTTTATCACTAGGGTTGCAAAACGGGCCAGCCCTAGCAGTTTCGGGCCAGCCTAACAGTTTCGGGCTAGCCCTACCGGTTTTCGGGCTTATAGGGTCTCGGACTTTTCGGTTCATTTTTAACGGGCCGATAATATGGTGGACCTAACCCTACCCTATCGATTTTCGGGCTAATCGGACCACTATCGGGCTACAAGTCAAACTTTCGAAATCTATCAACTTTTGCATTCTATAACAGCATGTGTCTTTTGCATTCTAAAAATTGATTTTGTCTTGTTTTCTTTTCTGATAAATAATTATCAACTGAGTAATGTGTTTTATCATGTCTAGTGTCTACTGCATGCATATAAAAGGGAACAAAGAGATTATCTTCTGATATTAACGACGATAAAATTCATAAAGAAGAATATTGAAGAAAAATGAATTGATTCAAATTTTGGGCATTTTCTGTAGTTGGATCGATTTTGTTTTCAAATAATCAAATAATCTGTTTTCATTCTTTCTTTCACCAAATTAGGTATATAAGTTTTCAAAGAAAAATATATGGACAATTAGAAGTGAAGCAATTGTGCAGAAGTTACCTGCTTTAAATAGAAGAAGAAGGACGGCGACGGGCGGTCAATTTGTGTTGTGATTCTGTAACTTCTGTTCTGTCTTATGTGAATGTGTAATTAGTGCCGCTGCCGTACACTAGGGCTTCCAGGTAATTGACAAAAAAATGAGGACAACACAGTTTCCGGGCCAGCCCGCTTAGCCCGCAGGCCAGTCGGTCCGGGCTAAAAAATCCGGCTGTTAAACGGGTTACAAATATACGGACCTAAACTTGGAATTTTTCGGGCGGGCTAGAGCTGGCCCGGCGGGCTCGAGCCATTTCAGCAACCCTACTTATCACATCTTCTCAATGCAACTCCTCCTCACGTGGATATTCAACTACATGGGCCAAAGTCTATTTGTTAGGGCTTTTGGGGCTATTTGTGAAATCTGTAAAAACGAATATTACTCATATATAAAATATGAAATAATACCATTGGTTAGCAATAATAAATTTGACAAAAAACAGTTAACCAAAATGTATTAACATACTACCTTAACAGCTTCAATACACAAACACTCTAAAAGTTCAAGTCATTAATTTCATAAAATAATTAGTACAAATTATATTGTTTTTCAGAAACTAATTAATACAAATTATATTGTCTTCCCCACTTTTAGCTGCTCAACCGTTGATATGATCTCTTCAATAGAAGGGCGCTGGTTGATTTCGTAATTTGTACAACGGATTCCTAGTGCGGTGATCTTCTGAGCATCGTCCTCGTCACAGCCAGACTGGATCTGTTGCTTGTGCACTGTGTGTGATGCACAATCCTCGCTTTTACTGAAACGTGAGGATTTGGTGCGTTCGAAGAATTTGGTGCTCGTTTTGCTTTCTTCCCAGCCTTTGGCTTTATGAAGTTGTTTGCATCAACTGCTGGAGACACTTCAAAATTTCTCTTTTCAACTTCATAACCATCCATAACTGTATATATCTGTTTCTGAAGTCAACCGTCTTGCTGTTCAAAACAATACGTAACATAAATCCCAGTTCAGAACACATATGGAATTAAATATGAAAACAACCCTAGCCCGTATTTAACTTACAAAACTATTATTTGAGAAAAAGATTTTGTTCAATATTAATGTTGTGTCATTTTCTTTTACCATTAGGCCGCACATGAGCAATTGAGCATAACCCCACTTTTTATATGGACAGCTTCTTTATACTGGTTCGCTATCATTTTAAAAAGTTACACAACACAAAAATAATGTTGACGAATCCAATGAGGCCATAAATATTGACAATGGGATCAAAATTTCAGCCCAACATCACAACAAATAAAGCATTACACAAACTAGTGCCTAGGGCCTTTGCATTAGTCACTTTCATTAATAAGCAAGTCGTATTTGAAGCTACATTTTGCAATAAAATTTTCTTTTATTTATTTATTTACCAAAATTCTGTTGCTGTAGCATCTGCTGAAATTGTTCAGGAAGATATGACCAAGTTGTGGCATATGAGGCTTGGGCATATGAGCGAAAGGGGAATGCAGATACTAGCAAGAGACGATCTTCTAGG
>JAUEKW010145921.1:0-17621 GCA_032274785.1 Ajuga reptans
TACATTGACTAAGTTGACCAAAGATAAAAAGTTGTACATCCATCAAACATGACTCTTTTTATGGGACAGAGGGAGTAGCATTTATGCAATTATTCTCGATTGTCTTTGTTTTTATATTTGTAGATTATAGATAGACCCTTTTAGGAAGCTCAAAGACAAATTCATCCAGGTTCGATCCAAAACGAATAATATTGTATATAAGATCTAACAAATAGTCTCAGAGTCATGGTCGTACGTCGACCGATGCATTGGAGATACTCTGAGTGCTCAAGAAAATCAGCAGAGCCTCAATGAGACAGTGGGATGTCTCTACAAACCTGGTAAAGTGTCACCTGGATAAGGCAGTCTCTCCATCGCTAATAGACCATGAACTTCATGTGAAGCATGTTCCCAAACACAATGGAGATGGCTAGCCGACTGGATAAAGTACTTTTGAGTGACGGTTCACAATGAATTTCACATAAGGCATGTGGGCCATCACATTGAAGATGAATAGTTGACTCGATAAGCAAGTATCCTTTGTTTGAAAGGGATGATTATTGGGATGCTTAAACAACTTTGACATGGAATTTACAAGTGAATCGTCATGGAACAAATTTATGGGGAAATAATCATGAACATATAAAGGAATATGGATCTCCATTGGATGAGACCTTTTGAGGGAAACCTTAAAAAATGAGTGTGGGCACGATGCAAAACGGACAATATCATACAAATGTGAAGATTAAAGTCTATTAAGGGCCCAACAAATGGTATCATCGCCATTGGTATGAGGCATTTTAGAGGAAGCCCAAAAAAGAATCTGTTCTGGCACGGTCCAAAGAGAATAATATCATATCAATGTGGTGATGGAGACTCAATTAGGGCCTAATAAATTATATCAGAGTTGTGATCCCCGGATGAGTTAATGTGGTGGAAATCCTCAGAATATCAAACCGAGACAGTGAGGCCAAAGAGACCATTGATGGACTGTACCAAACAAAAATGAGTCGATGTGTCCAATGAGACGACTAATGGGTTGTACCAAACAGAAACGTTGAAGTCCAATGAGAAATCTAATGGGCTCTATGAATCAGGCGGATCTGACCAATATAGAGGTGGATTCCAAGTGTCGATAACCATGAATGTGAGCCTCAAAGAGACAATAATAGTTATATAGATCAAGCAGAGCTGACCTGGATAAAGCAGAATTAAGAGTGGCGATATCAAATTCACGCAAGGCAATGCCCATGGGTGTTGACTCTATTGAGATTGTCATTGGATGAGAGACGCATCGATGGTGGGTATCGAGTCGATGGAGATTGTTGTTTAAGGGAAGACCCGATGGTCTGTGCTTAAAAGAGAGGATTGTTGAGATAATCAAACAAATCTTACATTGGATTGACAGAGAATTTTTGGGATAGTCAAACAAATCTTTTATTGGATTTACAAGGAACGATGGACCATATGTGTAAAGCGAACATAAATATCTATTGGTATGTCGTCTTTTAGAAAAAATCCAAAATAAAATTCTTGCAAGTTCATTTCAAAATGGATGATATCATACTAATATAAGATTGCAGTCTATAATTAGGGCATACAATAATATGAAGGAGAAAAAATAAAGAATATACACATTTTACAACATAAAATATAATATCTATCACTCACCCCAGCTCAGCATGGATGAAGCATGAAGAATAATTCCATAATTGTATCTATCGCCATTGTTCAAGGATAAATGAAAATAAAATTAAATAGTAGTAATTAGCGAGTATATTCTTTTTCTATAGAAAAAGGTGAGTATATTCGGTCTCTGATGTTGCTATATATTCTTCTACACATATAATTTGATCACTGGAATAATTATGATCTTCAAGATTCATACAATTAGTGGTAAAGTTTGAGCAAAATTGAGTCGTATCATTTCAATTAGTGGTAATGTACTACCTACCTCCTTAGTTACAAAACTCTACGACTAGCTCCGGCTAATCCCTGTTTAGGCCCTAGGCTCCCATTGACCGCCTACGTTTATTTCATGATTAATTCTTCCCCACCAAAGGACCCGACTAGTCGTTAGGCCCCAGTCCACCGCCTAACTAGCGTCTAGCGACTTCTACAACATTGTCTATGTCTACGCCTTACTACTACACCCCGCCTGCATCAAGCGACGATGGAGCAAGAGCTGCAGGTAATAATCAATTTATTCTCTAGCATTTGACGTATCATCATCAGCTTAGCAGTATTTTTCATTTGTGTAGCTGTCGTCATCTTCTTGGTAATACTAGCAGTAATCAGTATCGTCTCCTGCTACTGTGCCAAGAAGATGAGACGGGCAATAGTGTCGGAACTAAGGGCGGCTGTCGCCCCACCACCACCACCGTTAAGTGTCATCCAAGTTTGGGAGGTCGAGGCCCCTACAATGGAGAGATTCTTGCGAGAATTGGCTCAAGAGAAGCCCGTACGCTTCACCGCCCAACAGCTCTTCACTTTCACAAACAACTATTCCACAATGTTGGGCTGTGGGGGTTTCGGCAAAGTGTACAAAGGGCAGTTCCCGAACGGGGTCAAGATTGCAGTCAAGGTCCTCAACCGGACAGCGAACAGGGCAGACGTTGAGGGGCAATTCATGGCTGAGGTAGGATCCATTGGAAGGACTCACCATATAAATCTGGTGAGGTTGTATGGTTTTTGCTACGACCGGTTCATGAGTGCCCTTGTTTACGAATTCATGGAGAACGGATCGTTGGACAAGCATTTGTTCAAGGAGAATCAAGAACTGGGTTGGGAGAAGTTGCATGAGATTGCAGTTGGAACGGCGAAAGGGCTTGCGTACTTACACGAAGAGTGCATGCAAAGGATCATTCATTATGATATAAAGCCAGGAAACGTACTTCTTGACGCGAATTTTTCGCCAAAGGTTGCTGATTTTGGGCTGGCTAAGCTTTGCAATAGGGATGACACACACGTTTCAGTCACAGGGTACAGAGGGACGATCGGGTACTTGGCCCCCGAGTTCATGCTCAAGAATTTTCCAATAACCTATAAATGCGACATCTACAGCTTCGGGATTCTACTATTTGAGATAGTCGGGAGAAGGAGAAACGCAAGGGGCGGAGGCGATGCAGAAAGTCTCGACTGGTTCCCGAAGAACGTGTGGGAAGAGTATCACAAGGGTGAGCTAATGGCATTGATACAAGGTTGTGGGATTGAGGAGAAGGATAGAAGTAAGGCTGAGAGAACGGCGAAGGTGGCGATTTGGTGCGTACAAGATTCGCCCGAGGCGAGGCCTCCGATGAGTGCAGTGGTGAAGATGCTTGAGGGAGGTGTGGAAGTTATGCCGCCTCCTAAACCGTTTCATTACCTGTTTTCAGTCGGGACGGATGTGCTCAAACTGCCAACTAGTTCCGGGACTGGAACAGGGTATACAACGAGTGACGGATCAAATTCGTATTGGTACAAGGAGACCACTACTCCCGTTATGTCTAAGTACGAGATACAAGTTGCCTCTTCCTAAAACACTGCAGACTGAGAGTTTCCAGCCTCGTATGCATTGGTTGCATCTCAACTTAGAAGAAAAGACTTAAAGCTCCTAACATCTTATTTCATAAATAAGTTCGACTTTCCTTACTTTCCAAGAGAAGACTTAAAGCTCCTAACATCTTATTTTAAAACTTTGTCAAACACTTTTAAGGAGCTTACAAGTTCGTTTTTGGGGCGAAGTAAGGTCTTATTTTTTAAAACTTTGCCAAATACATTTAAGGAGCTTATAAGTTCGTAAACATCTTATACTTAGGTGTTTCCATTAATGAAGACAGCAGATTAGAACATATCAGTCTAGCCGGTTATGGCTAGAATGAGACTGTTGTTCTACTTTTATTTGAATACGTAATTAACGAGGTTTTAGTAACTTTTCCCATTTAGAATGATTAAATTCATTCGTAAACAAAAACAAAAAAAAAAAAAACCATACTTACATTTCTCACAAATTTTAGAATATGATTAAAATGTTCTAGCAGATTAATATGCATCACTATTACTGGTTTAAAATAAAAAAGCTGGAGACGTATGATGAGAACATACATGAAATTGTGAGTAGACCTCTTTGCCCCTCACATGAATTGTTGCTCGTATGCCTCCAAAACACTGTTCGAACTCTAATCCTCTTCGCTCTCCGTTCTCCATTGCTGATCATCACTGAAAAGGTCTTCGGGTGGATCATAAACAAACATGTTTGGGAAGAGTTCCAAAAAGTCGTCCTTCACCTTCTCCCTTAATTCAGGGTACGGGATTAGCCCTTTTAATATGACGCGATAAGGCAAGGACAGTGGAGGGTCAGGAGAACATCTCATTTCATCGTCATATATCCGCATGGCCTCATCTTGCAGTCCACTGTCCAAAAATGCCCTGATAAGATCTCCAAATGTGTGCTGATCAAAAAGGACCCCCTCTCTCTTCAAATCATCCCACACTGCTGTTGCTTCATCAACTCTTTTGTTTCTGGCGAGCATCATCAGCATATCCCGATAGAAAAACATGTCCGGCCGATACCAAGTTTCTTTCCGCACCACATCATACAACTGTTAATAGAGAATACAAGTCAACCTACACTGTTGCGTTAGGAGCTGTTCGTAAATGTAAATTTTAAGGGAATTAGTTACGAGCAAAACAATGGATACGGCAATCTTTAGATATTGGATGAAATTCGGGAAATTCAACATAAAACCACTTGCCCGAATCCACTTTCACATCACAGTTAATACCAGGCTGAGCAAGTTCTAACAGAAAGTCATCATAATGTTCAGTCTATCTTAATCCAAGCCACTTATATCCATTTGTTTCCAGCAACCATAGACCATTAAATCTAGCTTTCTTCATTACAGATAAGTATAGGTCACTGCTCACTGTTTCTGCTAGCAATCTATCAAATTTCTCAGTATTCAATTACGAATTCCATTATAATAAGGAGAATATTACGGATATCTCTAGATGATATATTTTCCTTATCACATTATGATGCCATTTGTGTTGTAGAGATCCTGAAATGGAGTCCTGCTGATAGTCATTCCTCTAAGAGCAACAAAGTAAATAAGTGAAGCAAGTTAGCTATGCCCTAATGAAGAACTCATAGCATAAATGCACTGCAATGGTCACAATAAACAATCTATACATAGATAAAAAATGTAATAAAACAATCCAAATCAGGAATAAGTACAGACTGCACCTCTCCTCTTACATATCACATTATGTTATGAATCATCTAAATACTAACTGGAAGTATCTATCTATCTCCTCTGACAGAACTCATACAAGAAAATTTCACAATGCCAACAACAAGTTTGCTCATTAGTTGATCACTGGAACAAGTACCGTACAGGTACAGAGAAACATGGCAAGATGGTGTATTAGAAAAAGACATACCACTTCAATTTGTATTATGTACTGACCAATCAGAACAATGTTACAAATCCAAGGGCCCCCATATGAGTTTTCTAACATAAAGAAAACATTGCCGCTAAAGATGGATGTGAATTATAAGCAAAAAAGACTCCCAACAGTGAAGGGGGAAGAGTTATTAATATAAAGTTATAAAAAAAGAATGGACCTTCATGGAGAGAGAGACGAGGTTTTGCCGCTGAAACTCGGCTAGGACAGCGACGAGGTCAGACTTGAGGAGGCGGGAAACATGAGTCTTCATGAACCGCTCGAACCGCACAGGATTGTGCTGCAGGCGCTTGAGCTCCTTCGCCGCCATTAGACCCTCCTTCCCCATCTCCTTCTTCCGCCGCCATATCGACAAGCTGGGACTAGAGGCCGCTCCGCTGATAAGACGCCTGATGTCGCTTGCACGAGGTTGAAGGTGCAGCTGCAGTTGGTGGTGTGTAGCCCGCCGCAGCAGATTCTGGCCTTGACGCCACATTCATAACAGCCTGTGGTCAAGTTTCTGTAGTACAGTTGCAGGCTTGTCGCAGTGGCTTCTTACGCTGCAGACAATCATAAGCTCGGTTGGTTGGTTGCAATAACATTGTATTTCAACATAGAAGAATTAAAACTTTGAAGAGGCATTTCATCGAACAAGATACATGCACCTTTTTGTTGTTGCCAACAACGATAAGAGAAGCACACTATATTCATCATGCCAAACTTATTTGTTGTGTTATGTATATATGTATGTATCAAACTATTGTTGCCAAACAATCAACATTAAAAAGAAATGGACTAAAAGATTAAACTATTACCTGTTGCTAAGGTTTGAAGGTTGATTATGTTCGTGCGTTAACGATAATCGCAAAAGGTCACACTCAATATTAGCCCAAACTCAAAATGACAGAATTCTTTCACAAACAGAAATTATCAGCAATACAAGAGGCTCTATAACTAGAATTTAGAAGTTAAGAGCTGACAGTTTATGCAGCTCTTAGTTACGAATACAAGTGCTCCATTCAGCGGCGGAGCCAGGATTCGATGTTTAGGGGGCGAACTCAGAGACGGGAATTCGGGTCTGGGAGGGGGGCAAATATATATATATATATATACTATTTCTAAATCAAAGTTGAGGGGGCGGTGGCCCCCGCCCGCCCCCTCCTTACCTCCGCCTCTAGCTCCATTAGAAAAATGAAAATCGGTCTTTTCAGATAAAAAAGTGTTATCTTAAATTATATGGTTAATTACTAAAATTAGCATATACTGTACGTATTTTGACACTTTACAATTTAGATTTAATATTTTTGCCGATTGCAACCTAAAGCCCACGTTTTTTTCATTTTACAACCTTCGAAAACAAATTCCGGCAAAAAAATTAAATAATTATTAGAAAAATATTTAAATATCATAAAATTATTTAAAAAATCTGAAAATTATTTTAAAAATCTAAACATTCATTTAAAATATTTAAAACATGTTGAAATTATTTTTAAAATTTTCAATTTGTTAAAAATGTTTAATTAAAAATATAAAATTATTTCAAATATTGAAAATAAATTCAAAAAATTCTAATTATTTATGAAAGTTTTATTTAAAAATAAATTCTAAAAATAAAGTTTATGATATTTAAAAAATTTGAATTAATTTTTATTAAATATTTCGATGAATTTTCTTAATTTTTTTTAATTTTTTAAAAATCAAAAAATAAATTTAAAAAATATAAATATTTATAATATTTTTTTAAAAAAATAAATTTTCTAAATTAAACTTCCAGCTCATCAGTTTGAGAAATACATAATTACAGACGACAATAGAACTTTAAAAAATAAATATTGAATAACAACCCAAATAAAAATTGAAACAAAATAAGAAAATTCAACTAAATATTAAATAAAACTTAATTTGAAAATTTTATTTTTAAATATTAGAAAGTTTATTCGAAAATTTTATTTTTAAATAAAACTATCATAAATAATTAGATTTTTTAAAAAGTTTGTTTTCAGATTTTAAAATAATTTTATATGTTTAATAAATTATTTTAATTTTTCTGATAAATTGAATTTTTTTTTTTTAAATCCAACATGTTTCAAATGAATCTTTAGATTTTTTAAAATATTTTTTAATAATTTTTTTAAAAATTTCACCGGAATTTTCTGCCGGAGGTTGTAAAATGAAAAAAAAAACGTTATAGAATAAAATTACTATAAAATTTGTAGAGCAACTTATAACGACTAAAGTTACTATTATAGATTACAGTTATCTTCTCAATAAAATGTGTCGTCAAAGACTTTTTTTTTGTTTACTGTGGCAATAGAAGTTATTGGAGAATCTTATATAATCTAGACTTGTTTTTAGGGTTCTTATATAATCTAGACTTAATTACGTAAAATGCATGATAATTTGAACATTATTATTTGCAACATGACTATTTAAATGTAATATATAAATTTGTCACCTTAATAACTTTTTTATTTCGATGCACTCGGTCAAGTTTTGGGTTCTAAGTGTTGATGTGGAGTCTGAAATCAGGATGTTGGTCACCCCATATGCAGATGTGTAATTATACAATGTTTTTAAAACTTTAGTCAGATAAAAATGACAACATTTAATAATTAAGTTCAATGATAAAACAATGTTGTTTCGTTTGATTTGGGTTTAAAAAGAAATTGTACAACAACATATGTTGTAATTGGGCGTGTTAGAATTCCAATTTAGTCCAGTGAGCAATTAGAATCCGAAATTGGTTTACATTAACTGAAATAGAAAAAAAAACGCTGAAAGTCATGCATTTCTGCGTAACAGCTAAAATCTCGTGATAGAAATGATAACTCCTCGAAGACAAACTTGTGTGAGAGGGTCTCACGGTGTGACGGCCGTACGACGGGAAAAAAGTATCACTTTTTGTTGTAAAAGTATCACTTTTATTTGTAAAAGTATGACTTGTTTTGGACAAAAAAAAAATACTTTATGTACATAAAATATCACTTTTATTTGCAAAAGTATCACGTTTTATAGACAAAAGTTTCATTTTTATCTGTAAAAGTATCATTGTTTCCTATAAAAGTATGTTGCGTCATACTCCGTCATATTATGAGACTGTCACACATATGGACGGAGCCATACTAGGTCCAAGGGGGCACTGGCCCCCGGAATTGGGCCTGGAATTTTTGAAAATCTTGGGGCTATATATGTAATTTCATATAGATAATAACACATATATATGTTTTCTACACCTACAACCAAAGCAAGCAGTGTGCAGGTTCGATGATTTATCATAACAAAATTTTTCTTTTTATTTTTTGTGTGCCTTCAGTAGCATGGTCTCTCTTTTTTTCCTAAAAAACAAATGACGGCCTTTTTTGTGCCTTTAGCAGTGTTCTAAAATTCGCTAATCGATCGGATCACTGGGCCTAGCGCCTAGACGGTACCACCTTAGATGAATAATTTAATTATTTAATAAATTAAGAATACCTATAGAAAAATTAAAAATAATAAAATTAATACCATCACCTTCAAATTGCTAAAATTGTAAGTACAAAAATATATTCAATAAATTAACACAAGCCAAAAATATTCAGTATTCCCATTAAAATAGGAAAAAAAAAATATTAAGAAAAGTAAAAAACTAAAAACAGTAAAATAAAATTTAAAAAAAATGAAAATTGTTTCTAGGCGAATTAGTCGGCGCCTAATCGGATTAGCCGGCACCTAACTTGCTGGCCGATTTTTTTGGCTGATAGGGGCGCCTAGCGCCTAGGCCGATTTTTAGAACACTGGCATTTAGTAATTTATTAAGTTAATTTCAGCCATTTTATTGCCTATTTCTTACTTATTCAAAAATTAAGTACATTTTTCAAGTTGAGATATATGTTGTTTATAGCTTTTTTCTATATTTAATTATTTTATCATGTATATTTCCAACATAAAGTTTATTTGAGTAAAACAAAACTATATTTTACATGTTCGGAATATGAAAATTAAAATCAACTTAACTTGACCACCAAATCTTTCTTCTAGATTTACTTCATATATTTTTTTGTATTATTATTTTATTATCTTAATTAAAAGACTAGTTTATATTATTTTGATCATATTTGTACATGTAATTTTTTTAGCATGAATATGAGAATTTTGATTATCTTTAGTTGTTGTTAGCTGGGGGCCCCTGGGCGTAATTCCTAGCTACGTCACTGATCACACACATGACTCATTCTTCACCGAAGTATCGTGAACTTTTATGTAATTAACCATATGATTTATTATATACATGTAGAAAACTTCCTTATGCTCAGGGGTGGATCTAGCCTTGGTCAACACAGTGCTCCAGCCCAGTGTAAAATTTGTAGAACTTCATTTTTAATAGTATAATTTTTATTAGTTTATTTGTTATTCCCTTTAGCTAAGCCGACTCTATTTAATTTTATTGTTCACACTCTAGTCTCTAATGCACATATAAATAATAAATACACATATTCAAAATCACGTACAATTATTTCTTTTCAAACTCATGTGTCGATTGTTTTAGTAAATCTTCTATAGAAAAAGAAAAAAAGAACTTGTATGTAGACTCTATTACTATTTTTGTTTTTCTTTTAAAGTGTATATATAACAATTTAGAAAACTCTAAGTGATAAGGTCTGATCAGGATCAGACCTCAACGAGTATGAAAGTAATATACAAAGAAATGTACCTAATGAAGAGTCCACAAATTGCTAACGAATTCCTTGGGACTTTAATCTCAGACGAGCGTCAAGACCTGCAAGATAGAGCTGGGATGGATCCTAGCGAAGACTCTCCGACGCTCAAGTCAGAACCAACTCGAAGCAAGGGCAAGTTGAGAGCAATGTAATAGTAAAAGATAGAAGAATGTAACCTTTTGAAATTAAAGGAGGGGGTATTTATAGTTACTGTTTGCTAGGGCAAAGGGCGTAACCGTAATTTGCTACCCCCAATAACCTACTGCCAAGTGTCCCGCACGGAATCTGTGCCCGACGGCGGTGTCAGTTCCGTACTGGTACTTTTGGACAGGGTCAATTAATGAAGTTGTCCTTTTGGTCGGGGCCGTTGAGCACATTACTTGGGATGCACACAATGGCCTTGTCCAGCGCTCCTGGATGTTTCGGCCTTGATGGCTATCTTCAGATCTGATGAGATCTGCCTTTCTCAGAGGCTTCGGGGTATTTTGGGCACTCCAGCTCTGATCATACCAAGCGATCAGAACTGGTCAGGGGCTGCCCAATTGGGCTCTATCACTAAGAATTCTTGAATGTATATAATTTTTTTATGTTTGAGATGACCCAAATAGTAAATGGTGGATTTGCCTAGGGTCAGTTGAAAAGTATTTAGTAGGTGAGATGTGGTTGCTGCATTTGGTAGAGAAATATAGTACTTGTGATGGATGTGGTGAATAAGTAGAAGGTTTGGAGAGCCGAATTGCATCTGCAGCCGTAGATGCTGATAATAGCAGAAACGGGATCCAATCCATCATCATTGACCTCTGCCACGAAGAATAATACTCCACTATGGTGGGATTTGATGATGTACGGATATGCTCATTCTAGTCGGCAAATCATCTCAATCGTGGGCATTAAATTGAAATATTTCACAACGTCTGCGGCTGTTTCGGCAATGAGAATACAAGAGAGTTATGGAAATGAGAGCCTTCCCGTGTGCTTCAAGAGGGTTTAACAAGCAATAATCTTCGTCTTATGGGATTGCAAGAGTTGATTTGCTATTTACATCCACGCTGATAAGGTCTGATCAGGATCAGACCTCAACGAGTATGAAAGTAATATACAAAGAAATATATCTAATGAAGAGTCCACAAATTGCTAACGAATTCCTTGGGACTTTAATCTCAGACGAGCGTCAAGACCTGCAAAACAGAGCTGGGATGGATCCCAGCGAAGACTCTCCGACGCTCAAGTCAGAACCAATTCGAAGCAAGGGCAAGTTGAGAGCAATGTAATAGTAAAAGATAGAAGAATGTAACCGTAATTTGGTACCCCCAATAACCTGCTGCCAAGTGTCCCGTACGGAATCTGTGCCCGACGGCGGTGTTAGTTCCATACTGGTACTTTTGGATAGGGTCAATTAATGAAGTTGTCCTTTTGGTCGAGGCCGTTGAGCACATTACTTGGGATGCACACAATGGCCTTGTCAAGCGTTGCTGGATGTTTCGGCCTTGATGGCTATCTTCAGATCTGATGAGATCTGCCTTTCTCAGAGGCTTCGGGGTATTTTGGGCACTCCAGCTCTGATCATACCAAGGGATCAGAACTGGTTAGGGGCTGCCCAATTGGGCCCTATCAACTACTCCCCCTACTCCGGGTGATGCTTCAGACGTCATTCGGAGTACTTTAATCAGATCAGCCTCTGTGAACCAGAGCACGCCTAGCTGCCTAGACTCCCTAGCCCACTCGAGTGCCTATTTTCCCTCCCATTTTTTAATTTCAAAATTTTTCCTGATCTCCTCCATCCACGTGGAATGGCGGTTCGCCTCGCACCGTCTTGGCCGTACACGTGGGCGAATCTGAGGCTACGCCGGTTCACCTTCCCTTCTTATAAATACTCGTGATTTTCACTTTCATTTCTTCTACTATTTCGGCCTTCCTAGAGATTTCAAGCTTTTCTTCGTTAAATCATTATGTACTCATCCTCATCTTCTCTTTTGATTCATTTTCCAGTTTCGAAATATGCATTCGTCCAAACGTTCATCCATCTCTGGAGGGGATGCGTCCGATTACCACCGAGAGCAGATGGATGTTAATCCTACGGATGCTGAGTCGTCCAGCTCTGGCGATAATGAAGCCACTTTGTCAGCACCAAGCATGGCTTCGGGAGCTGCTTCCCCTTCCCATGGCCTTGATAACCCTCTAACGCTAGTTTCTCATAGAGGCTCTTCCAGAGCTGAGGTTCCCTTAGGCATTCCTCTTCGGGTACGGTGCCCATTTACGATCATAGCCGAGGCCGACCGGGTTAGATGGAATAAAGTTACCGAGGAGTCCCGGTTTACCGAATCAGATCTGACCTGGCTTCAGGATCATGGAGTTCTCCATCCTGACTTCTTTTTTGACATTCCTCATCAACATGAACGGTCTAATTGGCTCCATCCACCTTTCCTAGCCTTCTGGAAAGCCCACGTAGACGCTGGGCTGAGATTCCCCATCCATTCCTACCTATCAGACCTGAGCACTCAGCTCAGGATTCCTGTAAATCAGATCAACCCTTCTTCCATTCGCATAGCCATATCCTTCTACATCCGGATGAAAGCCAATGGGGCAAATTGCACGGCTGAGTACTTTGGTGCATGTCACGATGTGAAGAGAGGGGGCAAAAAACTTTTCTATGTCAGCTCTCGAAATTCTGGGCCTACTCATTTCGTGGGCAAGCCCCCCAGCGTGGATGGGGCATAGAAACTGAAGTGGTTTGCCGTTTGCCCTCGTCAAGGAGGTTGGTCCTTTCCCTCGAGGTGGATTTTAGATAATCCCAGAGCTTCAGCCCCTCCTGATTTCGTCATTCCTAATGAAGACAAGCACGTTATGCGCAACCTGAATCGCCATGTCAGGAAACATGGTCCTTTCAAGATTGATCAACTGATGAGAAACACCCGGGTGCTCTCCCACTTTGGTTTTTTGGGCAACGAGCAGATAATGACCTCTAGCTCTGGTAATAACGCATGCTTCTCCAGCATGCTCCAGCTCTGGAATACGTACATTCTAATCGTGTTTCTGTGTTTTTTGTTTTCAGATATGAGTTTCAATTTTCTGAAGGTTCAGGAAACTCCTGAAGAAGAATCCTCCCCCGAGGGTTCACCGATTGCTGCGCAAGAGGGAACCGACCACCCGGTGGTGGTGGTGGTGAGCCTAGACTCCTCACTGCCAGTGGCCTTTGTGGCCACCACCAGCCCTGCCGCCCAAGCTGCCCAACCACCTGTCAGAGAAAAAGAGCCCGCCTCCTCTGAAGCTGAGAAGACCCGATCTCGGGGTAAAAGCAAGAAGAGGATGAGCGTTGAGGAGGCGGCCGAGGTCGAGAAGAAAAAGACCAAGTTGCAGAGCTTTGAAAAGCTGTAAATTGGGGTAAGCGGTCCATTCGCAAGACCCCTGGGAACCTGTTCAACTTGGAGCTGCCTAAGTCCTTTCTGGAGCTCAATGGTGAGGTTTGCCTCCAGTTCTTGACCGAGGTAAGCATGATCGATGATTCCCAACTGATGCGGAAGAGATCGGATGGGCAAAATGACCTCGCCTTTGCGGCCTGGCTCATGCAGGTATTGCTTTGTTTGATTTTCCCAAGTTACCGACGTGTTGTTTTACTTACCTCATATGGCTTACTAATAAGTAATAACTCCTATTCTGAGCAGCTCCTCCCTTACGCTAGCAATTTGCTGAAGTGTGCGAGCACCTCCAACCTTGGTGACCTCCAGAAATAGTTGGAGAAGAAGAGTCATGAGGCCCACCAGGCCTCAGAAAAACCGGAGAAGATCTGCACTCAGAACGCAGATCTGGAGAAGAAGATGCTCTCTAAAGAGCAGCAAATTGAGGAGTTGCAGGCAGAGGTGAATAGCCTGCACAAGAGGATATGGGATGTCCATGCTGATGGCTACGTGGAGGGGGTCTGTGATTGCCGTCGTCATCTGCTCCTCACCACCGTTGGGCAGAACTTTCTGTCAGAGCTGCACCGTGGTCGAATAGACGGGTATCGCAACAGCTCTGCATACGTGCATGGAATGGAGCCCTTTCTTCGGGGCTTCATTAAGGTGGGTTTCAAGCATGCTGCTGCTCAGGCCAAACAGAAAGGCTTTAAGGACAAGCTCTGTTTCGACATCAATGAGATTGTCCCAACTCTGGAGACTCCCCCAGAGTTCAAGGGAGACATGTCCAAGCTCCCCAGTCACCCTTGGTGGATGCCCCCGATTCGCAGGGCGGCGGCAACTCTAGTGAATGAGGGTGAACTGGCCCCAGAGCTGCACGAGGCCAAGAAGCCCACCTATGAGCTGAGTTTCTTGGTTAAGGACTACGTAGGGCCTTCCAGACCTGCCGCTGAGCAACCGTCCAGCTCCAAGCCCCCCACCGGAGACCCAGGCTCCTGCTTCAACCACCGAAGCCCCTTCTACTCCGGACACCGAAGCTCCTTCAACCACGTGAACCTTTGTAATAGTGTAGTATATATTTTTTTGCAAGGTTCACCCTTTTGTAATGGAATTGTGTACTAATGAAATTTTTGCTCTGATGGAATAAATGTACATATTTTACTTTTATTTTTTTCCAAGTGTGACAAGTCTGTGATAGTTGTTAACTTTTTAATCACTTTTCAATTCTCTGTTAATCAATTTTGTACTTCTGAAACACAAAGTGTACTTCCCGCCCGGGTTCACCTTACTTCTGATGAGGTGAACCCTGCGGCTGATTTCTCTTCTAGGACTCAGGGTTGGCTAGGGCTCAAAGCCTTAGCTTGCTTCTTAGGGTAATCCACCCTTTCTTTTGCTTTTTTTTTTTTTAGCGAAATCCTCCCTGTTCTAGGGCTAGGTTTGAGCAGAGCTCAACGACTTAGCTTGCTTCCTAGGGTGATCCACCCTTTCTTAGGGAAATCCACCCTGTTCTGGGGCTAGGTTTTAGTAGAGCTCAAAGCCTTAGCTTGCTTGCTAGGGTAATCCACCCTTTCTTAGAGAAATCCTCCCTGTTCTGGGGCTAGGTTTGAGCAGAGCTCAAAGACTTATCTTGCTTCCTAGGGTAATCCACAATTTTCTTAGGGAAATCCTCCCTGTTCTGGGGCTAGGTTTGAGCAGAGCTCAAAGCCTTAGCTTGCTTCCTAGGGTAATCCACCCTTTCTTAGGGAAATCCTCCCTGTTCTGAGATGCGCCACTCGGCCCATGCATTTCAGAACTTAATTAGTTATACGCGTACATATATATATTATAGACTCATCTTTTTTCCTTGAATTCTGGAGGTGACTTTATATCTTAGTCCCTCTATTTTCATTTAGATTTCTTGATAGATGCTCATTACATTATTGAAAAGGAAACTGTGGCAAAGCCGTTTACACTCTAGGCGTAGTACTTCTTTAAGTTACTAACATTCCAGGGTCGGGGTAACTATTTTCCTTCCTCGTTTTTTAGCTCATAAGCACCTCCCACCAGCACCTTTGACACTATGTAAGGGCCTTCCCAGTTTGGCTCCAGCTTTCCCGTGGTCTTCAAGGCATCCGCCCTGCGCAGCACCAGATCTTCTTCTTCAAATTGTCTGATCTTTACCCTTTTGTTATAAGCCGCTCTCATCTGGCTCTTATACTTTTCTGATCTGAGCTGGGCTTTCTCCCTCGTCTCCTCCAGTATGTCCAGATTTTCCCTCATCAGCTCTACGTTCTGCTTCTCGTCATAGTTCTGGATTCTATGAGTCTCTATCCCCACCTCTGCCGGGATCACGGCCGAGGCTCCGTAGACTAGATTGAATGGGGTTTCCCCCGTTGCCGTTCAGACGCTGGTTCTGTAGGACTAGAGAAAAGATTCCAACTCCTCAGCCCACTTTCCACCAGCTCTGTCCAAACGAGCGTGAATTCCCTCGAGCAGGGTTCTGTTCGTTACCTCTACTTGACCATTCGCCTACGGATGGTCGACAGACATGAACCGTTGTTGGATTTTCATCATCCGACACCATTCCTGGATTCGGGCTCCACAGAACTAAGTCTCGTTATCTAACACCAATATCTTGGGAATCCCAAACCTACAGCAGATATTTTTCCACAGAAATCTCATGATGTTATCTTCCTCAATCTTCGCCACCGGTTCTTCCTCCACCCATTTGGTGAAGTAGTCTATTGCCACAATTAAGAAAACTTTTTTCCCTGGTGCAGCAGTGAAATTGCCTACTATGTCAATCCCCCACTTGTTGAAAGGGCAAGGGGAGTGCATTACTCCCAACTTCTCCGCTGGGAGTTGTACCAAGGCTCCGTGCCTTTGGCATTTATCGCATCGCTTCACTATTTCTTCTGCATCCCGGCTCAGGGTAGGCCAGTAGTATCCAGCTCTGATGGCCTTTCTTATCATATCGCGAGACCCAGTGTGGCTCGTGGTGCAGCCCTCGTGTATTTCCCTAAGGACATAAATTCCCTCCTCAGAAGATAAGCACCTAGCGTAGGGTCTGGAAAAAGATCTTTTGTACAAGAGATCCCCGATGAGGCTGTACTTAGCATACCCAACCCTCCGGGATGTCCCCTCCTGGCGCTGGCCAGTTCTGAGAAAATAGAGGATGGGGGTCCTCCAATCAAACCTATCTTCGATGGCTCCTACATCCATATCGGGAGCTCTCCGCTCTGCCATCAACAAGGTGATTTGGCCCCTAACCCCCTCTTCCGCCGAGCCAGCCAGCTTGGCGAGAAAATCTGCTCTCATATTTTCCGCCCTCGGCACCTGCTCCACTATTACTTCGGAAAACCTTTCTTTTAAGCTCTCGACTAGTTTTGCATACTTGATCATCTTTTCATTTTTCTTCTCGTACAGGTCCGATACTTGTTGGGTAACGAGCTGAGAATCAAAATAAATTATCAGCCTCTGGGCCCCCTACTCGTATTTCATGTATCAGAGCCTCATATTCTGCTTCGTTGTTGGATGTGCAAAATCCAAATTTCACTGCAAACTGAAGTTCCTCCCCCGAGGGGCCTATTATCAGTATCCCCGCGCCATAACCCACCAGAGCTGCGGAGCCATCCACATAGACCTTCCGTAGACCCAGCTCTGCCGGCCTTGTCGTTTCTTGGATGAAATCCGTGAGAGCTTGGGCCTTGATAGCTGGGTTCGAATTCCACGTCAAACTCCCCAAGCTCCACAACCCACTTAACCATCCTCCCCGAGAGGTCTGGTTGACTTAATATTTTCCTGAGAGAGGTGTTGGTCCTGACCACCACCTTGTGTGCTAGGAAGTATGGCCTCAAGCGCCTTGCAGCGACCATCACCGCCAAAGCTAATTTCTCTATATCTGAATATCTTAGCTATGGACCCTGAATCACCTTACTCACATAATACACCGGCCTTTGGGCAGCAACCTCTTCTCTGAGCAGGACCGAGCTCAATGCTGTTTCGCCTACCGAAAAATATAAGTATAGGACCTCCTTAGGCACCGGTTTAGTCAGCAATGGTAAAGCTGACAAGTGTTTTTTCAGTTCTTGAAAAGCTCTTTCACATTCGTCCGTCCATTCAAACTTGGAACCCTTCCTCATCACTTTAA